>BJBW01006750.1:0-136810 GCA_004320125.1 Scolopax mira
CTGTGGCCTGTGCTGTTTTGTTAAATTACTTTTGTCTCAACCCACGAGTTTCAGTTTCAATTTTTCCCCCCCCCGGCCACGCCGCTGGTGGGGGACTCTGATTTGTACAAGTGACTGCCACGTGGTCCTTTGTTCCCATCTACGGCCAAACCACGACACCCACTCACATTGCAACAAAGCAATCAGTTGTGTAATTCCAAATTCCCATTCATTTACAGATGTGAAACAACGTACCACTCTGAAGAGGTTGACAATCCCTGGACTCCTAGGTTTGCCTCACTTTATAAGGGTGATGCCTTTTCAGAGATTAAAGCATTTGTATTTAAACTATTTTGAACATTATGTGCCTGAAAACTACAAGCAATACAAGAGAGACCTAAAACTCTAAAAAAGCCCATAGGTTTTAATTTACATCAGATTAATGGATCTTTAAATGAATACACTTATAAGCACAGTTTTGGACAGGAATAACTTTACTGACTCAGGATAAACTTCATACCGCTGCACTGATCCTATTTCTTCATGTTGGCAAGACCTTATCATTGCCCCAATTACATGCTTTTGCCAAAATAAACAACATCAGGAAGAAAGGAGGCAGCAATCTGAAAAATGGCAAACATATTATTGCATGTTTTTTCAGGCTGTGTCACTGTGTACATAATTTCTAAAATACTTTTAGCTCATTGACTTGTTTTTGTTAACTCACGTGAAAAGAATTTTATGGCAGAAATATGATACTTTCCAAATTTTGCTTTAAATGGGTACTACTTGCTATTGTTTTCCCATCCCTGCAAATCACCAATTTTACACTATGGCAGCAAGGCAGCATAGAGGATACCTATTTTAAGTGATGTTATAAATGAGCGTGGATATATATAACTAGGTAACTCCTAACTAAAGGGTAGATTCAGCCTTATTTACACTGGTCCTCCTGTGCCATTTAGAGGCAATTAGAGCCTCTAGGGCAATTAGAGCACTGCCTTGAAGGACTGCTGCTCACTTCTCCACTGTGGGCTGGTCTAGAGAAGAATTGCTGTTAGTGGCAGAGGCAGCTTGATGCAAGCTCTGCTGCTGGCATGCCTGCCCCTCACACATCAGCTATACTTCAGACTTTGCAGAGTGCCATAAGGACAAAATTTATCAATTCACCAGATTTCAGACTATCCTCTTCAGGAAAAGGGCTTTCTTCTGGTGACACTGTTCAGTCACTTCTTACAATCATAAATGCTGAATTTTGGGTTGAAAGTTCTTAAAAGGAAGGAGCAGCACGGAGTCTAAGCTGAAAGATACTGTAAACTTGAGAACTTTCCAGCTTGCTTGGGTATAGTTTAACTTAATTTAGTCTGAAATCAATCAATACAGTGGCAAGCTGAACACATTGCTATTCAGAGACAACACATTTTTTATTTATCAGAAACAGCTTGTACATTTCTTGTCAACTTGTGAATTCAAACTCAGAAATACCAATGCTAGCAGCTTTTAAAAAATGACACCCTTAGGTTCTGCAGAGACTAATAGTATCCAGCAGCCCAACAGGAGTAGTTATCACATCTGCCCTTGCATCTGAGGAGAGCTTAACCTGGGGATCGAGCCCTCAAAACTTTACAGAGAAATAAAAGCCCTTTCTTCCTTATGTTTCAGCTCCCCTTTATGTATGAATAAAGGTCTGTTTGTAATAGCACTAAAGCTAACACATGCAAATACTTGTATCTGCTGTATTTTTTTCATACAGTGAGCTTATTACAATTAAGTAAGAAGAGTTCAGACCACTGAGTAAGTATGAGAATGATCTGATGTTCTCCTCTTGTAAAAAGACATTAAACAGCATATTCTGAGTGACAATAGCAGAGAAGAATTTGGGGAATCAGATTCTTTTCTCAGTATATAATTTACCCATATAAGCCACTCACTAGAACTAATGGGAACTCTGCATATTTAGTTCTGCTTCAAACCAAGATGGTACATAAAATAGCAAGGTCTCAAATTTCTTCTAGGATGAAAAATGCTAAAATATTTTTTTTGCACCATTCCAATACACATGTCTCTCATTTTCCTCCTCTAGCCACTGCTTATACACCAGTCCTAGCCCAATTATTAAAAATCCTATAGTGGCTTTTTCTCACATTCAGATTTGCACTTCCAAGCACACCTGTCTTGATGCTATGCAAGCACACCTCCCTGAAAGTAGATCAAAGTAAATCCACAGCAGAAAGAACTGTGATTAAAGAAACAAGGAAGATATATTTACTGCACCTTCTGTTGAGTTGTCATCAGTGTTTTGTATATTCAAACTTAATTTCCCATGTAACTTATAACCCTCACGTGATATTATGTGTAAAAGGCAGAGTATCCAATAGTGCCAGTTCAAGAGATATCAAAGTCTGCAAGAACATAATTTTCTGCTTACAATAAGGTCAGTACATATTCCAAAGTCCCAACACTGGGACTTTTTTTAATCCAGACTCTGAAGGTGCTTTTTCATTCTACAGTGAAGCAGAGGCAATTGTAATCAGATTTTTTAATTTCAAAAATTAGTGACTAAGTTAAAGTGGCATATTTGTACTGAATAAAATTTTATCATAAAATGTAGAATTGCACTATTTACCAAAAAACCAACAATGCAGGAAATAAGTTTAAGACTAAATTAATTGACAATTAAAGTAACTGAAAATTAATAATAAAACTTTTAAGAAGAAAAAAAGGGACTTTTACAAATTATACCTTTTACAAAGGCTGTATGTAATTATCACAGCTTTTCAGTACTTAAAGGGGGCTACAGGAAAGACGTGGACAAACTTTTAGTTGTGACAGGACAAGGGCTAATGACTTTACCCTAAAGGAGGGAATATTTAGACTGGATACAAGGGAGAAATTTTTACCATGAGGGTGGTGAACCACTGGCCCAGGTTGTCCAGAGAAATGGTAGATGCTCCATCCCTGGAAACATTCAGGGTCAGGTTGGATGGGGCTCTGAGCAACCTGATCTAGTTGAAGATGTCCCTGCTTGTGGCAGGGGTATTGGAGTAAATGATCTTTAAAGGTCCTTTTGACCCAAACTATTCTACGATTCTAGCAAAATGTTATCAAACATATAGTTCCTCTCTTTGAGAAAATATTATTGCTGTCTTGTGGTAAAAAGCTGTGAGATTAGATTCTTGTGTCCAAATAGTTGAGAATTTTGAAACCATTTTTTCTTTCTTTTCTTAATACCCAGAGAAAGCAATATAAAGATTTTTGGAAAGTTGGGACCATTTGAGCTACTTCAGACTAGTAATCATCCATCCTCTACCATGACCTCTAGGTGGCACAAAAGAACCTAAATTAAACAGATTTTTTTCAGGTAATGTTCAGGTAATCAGCCTCCTCAAGTTAGCAATTCCAACCTCACAAAACACACATCTATATTAACCTGTACTAAATAAACTGTCAAAACAAGTATTAAAGTAACAGGTACTGTAGATAGGCAGCTCATTTTTAATTGCTGCAAATTTAATGTAGTTTATGTTGCATTGAAATATAAAACATTAATTGATTGATTCTCCCTAGTACACCTTTCACCTTCAACTTACAGTACTTAAAAGTACAGTTCCTTTTAAGTACTGTAGAAATAAAATTAAGGTTTATATTTAGTTTAATATAAGGATTACTATGACACTACAAATACGTAGCATAAATACAATTGGCAATCATAATGCAGTAGAAATAAAAGTAGTCATAAGTAAAATACATCAATTACTTCATCTTATTTTAGATCACAGTATAAAAGCATGTAAAAAGATTAAAGGGTCGGTGAAATAAATCCATCCAATCAATCCAATCGATGTTTACTGCAGCAGTAACTAGAAATGCTGCTTTTTGACTTAAGCGATGCAGCTGTCAGTAAGAACACGAGACTGGCATGTTCTACATGACCAAAGAGAATTTTTGCATTAACAGATTAGTATTATATACAGCAAAAGTGCCACAGCAGCCTTCAGTCTCTGCACTCAAGGATGGCACCACACATGCATTTTGCCCAGTTAAGACACAATGACTTTAGACCTCAGAAAATTTATTTTCCTCTACCAAAAATAAGCGTGCGTACACTGCCTTAGCCTCATTGCTGCCATGGATTTCTTTTATCCCCTGTCTTAGCAAAATCTTTCTTACTTACATCTGAGGATCACTCTGAACAAAACAAAAATCACCTTCCCTTCCTCACCTGCCCTAGTCCTCCGTACACAATTGCCCAGACAGGACTTCCCTCTGCCATTCAAAACCATTCAATCTGAAATGCTGTGACTCTTTCAAGACTGAATATGGAGCTATGCATAAAATTTATCAAAGCATTATGTGGAAGACCACTTACATCACCACATGATAAAAAAATCATTGCATCATATGCCCACCATAAAACAGGAAATTAATTTCTCTCACCTGGCATAGAAATCTTTTGGTGGAATGACCTCCTGAAAGAACTGTAGCTGGTACAGATAAAGTCCAATCAAGTGTCCCGCACTGAATATAGCCATTAATACACACAGACAGCTGAATATCAGCGGATCAAATGCTTGGCAACAGGACCACCATGTACACAGGCCCAAAAATACTAAGAAATACACAGCTGAAGTCAAAGATGGCACCATCATACCTGCGAAAATAAAACAGTGCAGGGTTGGAAAGGTGTGGGAATATCAGCATTTCTTAAACCTTAAGTCTGACGAGAAGTATATTAAACTATCAGTGGTTATGCTCTTAAAGCTATTAGCTTTAAGTCTAGAAGAAAAGAGTCCTCTTTTTTTTTTTTTCTTTCAATTGACTATGGCATACCTTAGCACTTAGCACATGACCACTCTCCAGACCTTCCTCTGAGAGGAAATCTTCTCTTTGTAAAGATGCTTCCCAAAGCATGGAGAAAAACAGAAATGTGGTGGCGAGGCCAGCCAACAGACACTATGCCTGAGAGAGCTCATGATCTTAAAATGAATCTGAATTACAAGATGCTAAAATGACATTATAGATGAACAGTGAAAAGCCTTCTCATACAAATCTTGAGATTCGAGTGAGTAAAAATAAAGAAAAACATGATGCATATACTGAAAATAAAAGGCACCTAGAGGATACTCAGTAAATGTTTAATTTTTTCTTATTTTTTAACTCATATACAATTGCAATTTGCATATGAAAAAGACTCTGCTGTCTTACATATGTATATTGGTTTTGCTTTTGCATATGTAGCAGAGTATTTCACTTGTGGTGAATGAGAGCCAGTGCTCTGCGGATAGCCTACAAAAGACAAGTGAGGAAAGCTAATAGGGATGCCTGCTTCAATTTGTTTTAAGGTTTTTCACTAGTGCATGTCTAAAACCCACCTTCCTTCAGGACAGTTCTGCAGGCTTCTCATGGCCCATGGCTCCTGTACACCCACTAGCCCCACTAGCCTTGCTTCTGGGCTGGCCACTCTGGTAGGAGGACCTGTGCCTTGACATGATCAGCTTGCCATGTTTTTTGGGGGCAGCACTCTGAGGGTCAGTCCCCAGTTGAACTGAACTGGGCACTGCCCAGACAGATTTGGGACATGCTCAAATGGTGGCCCTCTGCATTTCCACCCACTACCTTCACAGAGCAGAGTCCTTGGGGGGGGAGGGGCAGGGGGGGAAGGAGAGAGAGTGTCTCAGGAGACAGGGGGCTTTATGCTGGACTTGTTATTGGCATCAAAAGCTGGTATGGTCATAACCATGTGATTCTGGGCAAAATATGTAAGGACTCTTGTCCATGGTCATTTTGCCTGAGCTTCATCATCGCATCCTTCCTTTCACGTCATGCTCTAGACAAAGCCTTTAGACCAGGGTGCTTTGTCTCTGCTCTAGTGTACAACCTGCTGATGTTTTCATAGGTTACAGATTTACAAGCCTGATAGGATCACAGGGATCTTCTATACCGACCGCCTTGTGATGGAGGCTATAAAACTTCACCCGGCAATTTCTGACTCAATGCTGTAACTGTTTCCTTTCTTCTTTCAGAAAGATACTTTATCTTTGTTTAAACACTTTAGTAGAAGGAGAATGCACTACATCCATAAAAAAGTTGTTTACTATGGCCAAGTGCTCTGGCTGTGAAAAATTCAAAATTTATTTCTGGTCTGAAATTTCCTAAGTTTACAATTTAACTATTGGCTCATATTATAACTTCCACTAGATGAGACGTCTGCTAAAAAAAATCTAGGTACTTTGTACCTTTGTCAGTATTTTAGGGCTACAGTCAAATCACAAACTCTTTTTTTTTCATGGTAAGTAAGGAAGTATTTAACTAGTTAAGCTTGACGTTTCTCTCTGGAATACAGAGGCTTCCCAGACCTCAAGTCCTTTTTATAATTCTCCTCCAAACACCTTCCAGCTCTCAGCATGTGCTGGAGTCCCACAGACAAGCTGCCCAACGCCACTCAGAAGAAATTGCCCCTGACAGGGCTGAGAGATCCTTCTGCTCTGTCCTCCCTGTGTGATGTTCACCCATGCAACTTCACTGAAACCATGTTTATTTGCATATACTTATCATGTCTTTTTTAAATTATGGCATCTCACTTCCCTTATGTCAGGCACTATAGTGACCCACATAAGGTATTTTTTCCCTTTTTAGATTTATTATTTTGCATTTGGCTACATGTAAGGCTGTCAGATAATCTTCCCTTGCTTTAAGAGCCTGCCTTACTAAAAGAGCTATGCCTGACCAGTCCTCGTCATTCAATACCAAGTATTTTTTGTACTATCATTTCATACTTCATATACTAGTATACTTATATGTTAAGTATACACTTATACTTTATATGTAAGGACTCCATTCAAACATGTGAGTAGGCAGATAAATGCAAATATACAATTGCATGATCCAATTTTAAATTAATTCATTACAACCTACAGTGATTTTGTACACTTCCAGTCTCTCTGTAGCTGATTATGTGATACTAAATCAAATGTCTTACAAAAGATTGGTTATATCATACCAAAACAGCTACTTTTACCAATGAAGATAAAAGTCACATCAAAAACCAGCATGAAGTCTGCTTATCACTCTTTTTACAGACTGCATAGTCAACCCATTAATCTTTCCTTCTTTTTTAAGGCTATGGGAATACAGTTTCTTTTTACACTTGGAAGTGATGGAATCAAATCTATGAAGTCATAATAGAGGCACTTTTAATATGCAACCATTCACCATTTGATTATAACAGTGGCTGTAAAAGTCATATAGTTAATGATAGGGCCACAAAGTACAAAAAAATAAGCAACTCAGCATATTCTAACGCCTGCCAAAAAGTTAATTTAAATAAAATCAGCAGCAATTTCTTTTCCTTGAAAAATTTCCATTGTTATTCCCGCAGGTGCCAAAGCGCTGAAAACTGATTTGTTAAATGCATAATCTAATGGGCTCTGGAGGAAATTTTTCAAATGCACCAACCTGCTGAACCAAGTAAAATTGTAACAACAACTTTTCCAGTGGTGATTATCATGTTGCCAAAAAAGTCCCTCAGTTTGGATGCTATGGAGGCGATTCTACGCAGCAGTTTTGATTTCATGGTTTCCTCAAATTCTGCTTCACCAGTGTCTTCGTCATCCAGATCTTCTTCATAGATCAAAGCATCATCTGGCTCTAACTTTTCTCTTACAGCCTAAAGGAGGACAGGGGAAAGAAAAAGACAATGCAAAGAAGAGAGAGAGAGAAAGACACACACACAAAGGAGTTTGAAATTAAAAACCATTACTTAACAATAAAGTTTTCTTATAATTTTTGACTCTCTGCAAGTTACAAGAGAGTTACAAAAGATGTACCAAAGCCAGAGTTGTACATTAATGGTCCCCCTTCAGATCTGCCTCAGGAAACAAGGATGTTGAAGTTTGTCTCTGAGAAAGACTGCAATCCTCCTACATGTTCCAAACAGGCTGCATGTGCATTTTTATATGAAATTTTGATTGGTTTCCATCTTGTAATCTATTATCTGTTAAAACTCCTCTTTGGTTTGACGGCTTCAGGTATAAACTCCAGCCTATAAGGACAGGTGCTTTCCTGGTTGAAGTTCCTCAACAAACCTCACTTTTCAAACCCTTCCCCATTGGACTTTAAAAACAAAACCTAGAATGGGGCAGGCATGAGTTAACTGAGCCACGGTAACAAGGTCTGAAATAAACAGAAAGGTAGTTCAATGGTGACTGAAGGGCAGCTTGGCAGGAAAAAAAATACACTAAGAAGCTCAGGGAGAGAATGAGACATTGTGAGATTGGTTGATTGTGAAAGAAAAGGAGCAAAAGTAAGCAAGAGAGAAGCAGTGAAAGCTTGAGTGGTCTGCAATAATTTAGCAGGGGAAATGAGACTAGTGGCTTAAAACTACACAATGGAAAAAGGAAAAGAAGGAAACATGTAAAGGCTCCTCATACTTGAGCAGTTTGTTAGGATTTGGCAGTGGCCTTCACCATCAAGTCTCCATTGTATCTTGGAGACCAGAAGACATACACAGCTATTGAGTGATGCAGACTAAATCATCAACCCATGGTGAGAATCTGCAGGATTAGCAGGAGGCCCACCCAGAGATACAATTTATGGAAAAATTAGTCATTCAGAGACATGTAGGGGCATATTTAAAAAAAAAAAAAAAGTAATAGTTTTGAGCCAGGTTTCACTTGGTGTATTAAGGCATAGCTTCTTTGGCACTAATATGAACTTGCATTAGCTAACGTTCTGGCCAAGCAGTATCTCTGTGTGTAAAAGCAAGAGACTATTGGTATTTCTCATCAGAATATCAGGTTTATATTTATTGGTGACCTTTGGCAGCAAAAAATTCCACACTGACTGATAAGACTGCTGCAGGAACAGCTGTAATCTCAGCCTACTTAACCAAATTCTTCCATACCACTTTGTTATGTGGATTCCCACAGGGAACAAAATTCCCTGTGGGCTCCTTCATTTCACCTCTAAGCTTTGTGCCAATTTTCTCCTCTTACTTTGGAGCATTAGCAATGTTGTGAATGCCTAGAAAAAGCCTTATTCTCAAGAGCATATCTTTTACAGACAATGAAATACATATTAAATACAGTAGGGCTGATATGGGAAATCTACCTTTCTCTTGGACATATCTGGCTATTTCATTGGCTATACCCATTATAAACGGCGTGTACTAGCATTTCAATTGCTTTGCTATTGTCACCATTCATTTACGGAGCTCTCAACACACGCATTATCAGATACTGATATGAAATAATGCAGACTAGATGGCATGCATTCATGTAGTCATCACATTTTGTGCCACACAGCACAAAGAGGCATTCTATCTGTTCATCAATGCTACTCACATCTGAGCTCCTACCTAAACAGGAGCTACTTAAATATTCAGAAACAATGCTGACAGTAGGCTGAACAATAACGTCATGCTCTAACTTCTGCCACAGCTGTTTTATCAAGAAAGCCATAAAAAGGGAAAAAGCTATGGTCACTTCTGCTTGTGCTGTAATTGCTAGATGAACCTGCTCCTCGTCTAGTCCTTTTGGGCCCAATCCTGCTGCTCCTGGGCTGGCTCTAGTGCTCTGTGCCTTGTGCTTAACACGACCAGTGAACACTGAAACTTTCAATAGTGTTCTTATCCCTAACAAAAGAGAATAAGAGAGACTGCTGGACATTTAAAGGTTATGAAATGGCAAATGGCACACCTACTACACATGGATCTGTGTGAAGGAGATCTTTGTTTCTTCAGATAGTGCTTTCAATTTGTTGGAGACAATATGCATTAAAATGTGAAATTACTTACAAAAATGTATAGGAATAATTTCAAACCAGATAAATTATTCCATGTGAGACTGACAGGATTCATATCTCTATGAATACCACTAATGTATGCTGAACATGAAGATAGGATTTATACATTTATTAAAGCTTAAGCTGAATGGGAGTCCTGTCTAAATTGCTGAGATAGCACCTAATTATACATCTGCAGGAACAGGAAATAAAAGTCTGAAGAGTCACAAAAAGAAATAATAATATGTCATCTTGGAGAAGCAGAAATGTTCTTGAGGTAAAAATGAACAAAATGAAAATGTTTTTAAGTATAATTTGGAGGGAAATATACAATACCATGAAATAGCAAAATAAAAAAGAGGAAAAAGAAGTAAGAAAATCACATAAAAACAGCCCAGTGAAAGGTGGGTCTTGATATCTTTTTCTGCCTCTTCCCCCTATCTGCCTCCCTCATCTCACGCCCAATTTCACCATTGATGTCCTCAAATGAGTCTTTGGATTTTCCTATCACGGTAACTAGGATGATAATTTTTTAACTTGACCAGGCTAATCACTCTTGCTTCATTGATCTGAGGGACCTTTAGGCTATGTTCTGTCTCAAAAATTCAGTATTAATAATCTAGTTACTGACAGGTTTGACATGGCACGCCCGGGAGAATCAGTAAGAAAGAGGGTATTTCACTGGACCAGGATACAGCTGAGAAGGAGACAATGGCCCAAAATTTACATGGACTGAGGCTTACGCATTTTAAGCGTATCTAAAAGCTTGCAGGTTAATGAGTTAGCAAAGAAGTTAACTTTCCTCTTTTTTTTTTTTTTCACTTTTATTTAGATATGAAAATATGAATTCCAAGTTCTACAAAAAAGTAGGACCTCACCAACACTCACAGGGAATGCAGAACAACCCATTTCTGGTGTTACCAAGGTCATCAGCTGTTGGAAAGAAAACTTTCTGAACCTCAGCAAATGCTGAACTGATTTCCCAAGTTTGCTTTCTGAAACTACGAATCTGTGTTTGGAGTTGGGGTTCTTCAACTGCTCTCCTCAGTTTAAGACAAGCTAGCAGATGGGAAAACCTGATCGTCAACAGCAACCATAGCCTACAGATCTGGAAGCTTTTCTAGAACAGACCGATACTGACTGGCAATGTTTAAGAACAGCCTGAATTATCAATGATATGGCTGTGCAAGGATTGCTTGGTTTCAGAGACCAGGGCTTTACACCAGCATGCTCCCTAGAAGAGGTAAGTTAGCTTCCACATCTCTGTTCCCTATCTGCAAGTGCTTTTAAGGATTATACCTTAGTCCTTAGCCTTATTCTGCCTACTTCCCAGTGGTGTCATTCATGACGCAGTCAATGATTGTTTCAATGAAAAGATTATGACAGCTAAACAACTACAGGTTTGATTTTTTTTTATGTATACAAACATATCTGTTTGTAATTCAGTATCCAAGGTGAAGTCAAGTAGCTGAAAGGCCATGTTCCTGTCCTGAAGTAGCTGAAAGGCCATGTAGTACAAAGTACATGTCAAAAAGACAAACTTGGATTCCTCCACTCTTATATTAACCTCCCACCAACTGGATTATCTGGGACGGCTTTCCAGTTTCTCAAATTGCACACTTCAAATTGCTGAAAGCAAGGAAACAGTGAACAGTTTTTACATGCAATGTGGTGATAATGTGCCTGTTGTTTTAACACTTTCTGATGATTAAATAACCATGCAAGTACGCGCTCATCACAGAACACCAGTACTCCAGTCAGACTGTTTTGCAAAGCTCTTTTTACTACGTGGATTAGTATAAAGCTACAAACCCATGCTACATAGTCTACAGTTAGAAAAATACTTTTAGGTTCATAATAAATTACTTATTATGCAATTACAGGATCCCTGTGGATGCTGATTAAATCAAATAAACTTCTCCATTCAAGGCATATAGAGCATTTGTGAAGCCATAAACATGTGTTTCCATGACCTTTGCTCTGTAGAGCAAGGCTCCAGGACTTTTTATAAACAAACTAAATGCAGTTTAGGTTTTTCAGCAATCATGTGGAAGTCCCAGGAGTATTTATTCTACAACACTTTTTTAAACTGCCAAATTGAGATAGAGAACAGGCAAGGAAACAGTACAGCCTCTGTGGCAGCTATGGCAGCTACTATTGTGGCCAGGGCCAGAATGTCCATTAGCTACTTTGGGGGCTGCTTTATTAACATCCAACTTTTAAATGTTTCATCTGGTACAGTATAAACACTACTGCACAAAGATATCCTCTAGTCCCAGAGATGTATTTACTAACAGGAAGCCTTAACTCCAACCTAAAACCTGCTCTTGCTTCAGAACACTCCTTGCTTTGTACCTACATTTAATATTGTGTCTGTTTTTGATTCTAGAGAGGACATCAATAAAACTCTTCGAAAATTCAAGTAATGAGAGCAACAAAATTTAAGTAACCAGAATTGTTACACCTAAGGATATACAAGTCTCAGAATGGAGAGCCCTACAAATGCATTGCATTAATTATCAAGACCTCTCAAGCTGCTAAGCTCACAAGAATAAGTTCTCATAAGAGTTCAGGTGCTTCCTCCTTCCAGTTGGCTCATAAACGCTGTACAAATAGCCTCTTTTGCAGTATTGTGACATTTCCTCTCAGGCAGGACCAGGAAACAAACAGAGAGGAGCGAGAAAATGAAAAATAAGCCTGAGAAAAACATACACTTACGTGAAGTTCACCACCTGTTTTTAAGGTGTTGCTTCTAGAACTTTTATCAAAGGTTAAACAGATCCTGTGTTGTCAGCTCAATTTATCAATTTACCTATGCATTTAAAAAGTTATAGAGATGCAGTGATCAGCCTCATTATCAAACTTAATGTCGGGATGACATTTTGTGTTTTCCAAGGGTTTGTATTGCAGGTGGCAGAAATGCAACCTGCAACTAGATCACACCCCAGCACTGGCAACCTGCTTGCTGTGTGGTGACGGTCTGCAAAGGACTTCTGTGAAGCAGAGTCTCAAACAACCTCCTGAGGAGCAGTGCGTGAGTTCACTGATTTAAACACATCCTTATTGCCTCTGAATTGCCAGGGGGGCTGGAGGGTTCACTCCAGCATCCAGATGCTTCCCAGAGCCTGCTCCCTCCTGGGAAGCCCCGCAGGAACACAGGTTTGGCACGAGGGCAGAGCTCTGCATTGCGGCAGACCTTGCTGCTTATGGCTAGTGATACCAGAGAAGTGCTAGATTCAGGATCTAGAATAGCTTGAAGGTGCAGAGACACAATTTATTAGACACCTTTAATAAATCTTTTCAAGCCATCGGTATGTCCAAATTTCTGGACTTTCTTTTCATTTTAAAAACCTTAAAGCTTACATTGAACAGCTGGGTTTAGGAATCATCAGAGACAAGCTATTTGACTCAACTGTATTAGTGCCATAATTGTAGAAATAGACTCTCTCGACTATCACATTGTTTTACTTCAATTTCCTCCATAGTGCCTAAACTGGTGCATTCAATCTAGATGGAACACATTGTAACATGACTGAGTTCCTATTTTCAAGCTTGCTCAAAAAGCATCATGTGTTCTTCCCCCCCCCAAAAAAAATATCTTTAACCTTTATTTTTAGAAATTAGATAGTTACAGGTATAGGAAGAATTCATTACCTACCTGCCTTTAGAAGCAGCACATACCATAAAAATGCATAGAGAAAAATAAATCAAAACCCCACAATATTCTTTAGACAGACACAGCTGTAAGTACAAAAGCTGGAAAAGAAATTTACCTGCTACTTCTTTTACCATCAAAGGAACTGCAAGCCCTTAATGGGGTATAAATGACTGCAGTTTTAACCTGCAGTCAATACTAAACCACATTAATTCCACATTATGGTATTACCAATTTTGCAAGAAACTGAAGGACTCCACAGTTCTTCTGAAAGTGTCAGCATGTGAGGAGTGGATTTCCCTGCTGCTTCTGACAAGCTACAAAAACTTCCACACCAACAATTCCCCCATGTCATTTCAGTTGAGCTCTACAGAAATGGGTCTGCCTAGCAAAAGGTGACCATCTTTAATGTCATCTTGTGTGAGATAAATGTACTCAAAGGGGGCTCTGGTGGGTCTGCAGAAAGCCAACGGCAAACATCGCTCTACATGCACATGGAATGGGTACTGCAGACTGCCAGCCAAGACAGAAAAATTAAAGCTCTCTCCGAGCTCAGCACTCCATACTCGCAGGCATTGGGTGACTTGGGGGAAGACCCTGCTAAATGAGCCAAACTCATTGAGTGTGAGACAATTGCAATCAATATTTTGGTAGGTTTGAAAATAATGTATTCTAAAATTTATACTACACAACTGAACTACTGAAAAGAAAAATTCTGAATTAACTTAAAGTCCCATAGATTTTAATGAAAAATTTTATAACTGATAGATCTGAAGTATGGTAAAGCTTGGGTTAAATGCCTACAGAATATTAGGTAAGCTAATCAGGTATGTACCGTCAGAAATAACTTTCACTGTGTTTGCAGTGTTTGATAGTAAAGAGTGACATGCAGTTCTGCATTAAAACCTTCTGTGGAAAAGAGTCATTCATGACACAAAAGTATCAGCTATTTTCTGGAAGCACATCAGGATAGAGGCATTTAGCTATTCAGAGGAAATGAAAAAAAACAAACGAATAAGACAAGCACAGCTCTGAAGAAGGATAACAGGAAGGCAACTCATTAAATCCTGTATACAATAGATATTGTACTGAGAGGGCCAAAGATTATTTAACTTCCCAATGTACCTACAGCACCTGAGCAAACACCAGCTGATTCAGCAAAAGACTCACTTGGCTAATATGGAAATACAGTTTCAGATTTTAACTTCAAAAAGCTGTCAGGCATATAAGCCAAATGCAAAAGAGAGAGGAACTCACAGGCAAAATGTGGTGGTTTGGCCAGAGGTGACTAAACACGTTTTTTGAGCGAAAAGGAAATAGGAAGACTTGGGTTATGACAATTCAGTAGGAACTCTAAATGAGTTAGTGCAGGTATGTGAAACAGCACAGCACCCACGTGGAGTCATTTCTGGACTAAGACATATACACATTGTACCGTTATCCATCTTGCTAAGAAGCACAATAAATAGCCCAACAGGAGTGCTGTGGTTATTTGCAGTATTGCCTCAGCTCATACGGAAGTGGTTTGGGTACTTCTCCAGTATCACCCTTAAGAGCCACAGATTACTGGGATGAACAGGAGAATGGGCAGTCTAACCAACAGGAGGATCCAAAATTACTCAATATCTTTTGTCTTGCAGAACAAACTTTGAATAAATATGCAGGGTTTATCCCAAAATATCAGAGAAATAAATGCTAGAGAAGGAAACAATATATTAAATCAAAAGAGCAGAAGAACTAAAAGGCTTATAATGCAGTTATGAATACATGTACAATATAAATTATAGGTTTTCTAATCACCAGAAAAGCAAAATTACAGAACAGCATCCTGCTAAAGAATAAAGAAAAGGATAAAGAAAAATTGCCCTCTTTTCAAAATGGTGCTTTCTACCTTCCAGAGGGAATTAAGTCATACAGCTGCCTGCAACAGCAGCAGACTGAATCCCGTGACCCAAGAGATTCCATCCTGTACTGTGTTATTCAGCATTTAGGCTGTCCAAAGGCAGTAATATTCCAGTATTTTGATCTCATGATTATCACCTCTGTATCTCAAAATTTAGAACTGAGGACTGTTAGACGAGCAAACCAGTAAGCCCAGTGAAGACAAGAATTTCATTATACATCTGTCACATTTCTAGCCAAAGCAGGACAGGTGCATGCTAAAGTTTCTTGCTGAACAGGTTAACGGCCCTTCGCAAGGCATAATGTATTGCACTATGTAACATTAGGTAGCGGAGGGACTGTTGCTGTATAATTACGTATTTGTGTTAAGACTTATCCGAAGACATGTGCATCAAACCAAGAAGCTAATGTAACTTGTAAACTTTTGACCCTTGTTAAGATGAGATGCATTAGAATTGTTACTGAGGGAGGCAGCTGGGTAAGGTCTGGCAAACTTCACCACTACAAGCATTGCAAGCAAAGCGATAAGGGAGCCTCACCTACTCTCTTTAAACCTCAGAAAGAAGGTATTAAATCCTACTTACACCATGTTCAAAGCACGCTGAGACCACCTGGGTTTGGACCAGTTCTCCAGAGGTCAAACCCAAAGAAATATTTATAACCAATGAGAAAATGTAGGCAAATGCCATGCTAAGTAGTGATGCCAATGAAAAGAAAAAAGAAGAGAAAAAAAATAGGTGTCATCAGGAAGCTAAAAGAAGCCAAGAAGTTCCAAGCCTCTCTAAGAAGTTTTTTTTCCCTCTTCATCAGCTGTAGTATTTTGCATAATATTTTCCATAATAGCCGTTATTTGCTATCTCTGAAGAGAAGCAAATATTGAAGGAGCAGAAGTTGCATATGGGAAGATGTTTAGAGAAGTCAGGGCCAGAGGGCCCCATGTCTGTGACAGCTAATGAAGCCAGGTGAATGTTTGATACTGGTAAAAGAAAATTAAATGAAGATAAACACAAATGAATAAACCATCTCAGGAAAAATATACCCGTTCAAAAAAAATGGGATGCCATCTAGACAGGGTCATAGGCACCACTGTAAGCAGTTCAAAGGAGATCTCTGCATCTGAAGACAAGATAATTGGCAAGGTGTTAGCAACTACAAGGACTGGGACATCAGATCCTTCTCAGAGCTGGGCTCTAAGCTGAACTAATTATATTTATTTTACGGGACGTCCACGTAGGTGATACACTAGTAGAATCATCCAACCCAAAAATCTCTGAATCTCTAACGATAAATGTCATAATGCCATTATTCAAATCAACAATAAGATCTTGCCTAAAACGCAGAGGCAGCGTTTCAGGTAGCTCAAGAGAATATTGCAGAACTATAGCTTGTTGAGAAAAAAGTAATAGATACAAAAGAAATGGAAAAAAGAACAAAGACTGCTTACCTTTAAAAGGACAAATATGTAAGATAATAAATACATATGATTTGCCTTATACCATCTCGCTCTGGTTTATGACTTGTAATACAAGGCACCTTCCATAAAATTAAAGGGTGTTAAATTTAAAATAAAATCAGAGAACACTTATTAAATTGTGGAAGTCCTTGCTTCATGATGCCACCAAAGCCAAGAAATTAATGAGGCTTTAAAAGAGTCTGGATAATTATATGTTTAACAAGATTATTCAGAGTAGCTATAATTAACAACAACATATTTTGGAAGGGGTTTGAAACCACATGTTTTAGTATTAAAGCCAGTCGCTCACTAGGAGAAATTGGGATAAATTCTAAGTTGGAAATGAGGAAAAAGGGTATTCCCTTACTTGCTTATTGTCCTTATCCAGCATGTACCGACCACTTTTAGGATGGGGACATTTTTCTAAATGGGCAATTTCTAGACTAGGAAGCCCTTGGACCAGGCCCAAGACATGTGTAGCTCTCAGAGCCTATCTACTCTGTCCCGTATGTTTTGCAGACCCAATTGGAGGCCGACACCAAAAGAGAGCTCTCAATGTACTACGTGCCCTACGTAGGCGTAGGACAAACAGCCCTGTCACTTTTTAGAAAGACAAGGCTAGGAAACTGAGCATTATGCCTGTTGCTATTTGCCAAGGGACACAGAAGCCGAGAGACAGATGAAGTAATAGGCTCGAGGACACAAACCAAGTTTGTGGCCAAAGTAAGAACCATGCTGGTCCTCCTGACTCCAGTCCAATATCTTGACTCCAAGCCAAGTTCTCCTCATATTATTCCCAAACCTTAATTTATTTTAAAATAACTTCCTCTTTTTCCTTTCCCCCCCCCCCCCCCCCCCCCATTTTTAAGATCCCAAACAAATCTCTGCTTCTGCAGAACAAAGGAGGGGTTGAGGCTCTGGGATCAAGCTTGTCTCAGGATATGGGACAAAAAACAGACCCAGTGGTCCCATTTGCTTTCTAGAAAAGTGCGGATGAGAAACAAGCTTAATGGGCAAGGCAGAAACTGCCATGGGAGGAAGTTGCATTGAAGACTACAATTGTATTATTTCAATGAAGATCAACACCTCTTATGAAGTTTAGGTTGTGCAATCTCAGAAGGATTTTTCTCCCCCTGACACTGTCACTTACAATATTAAGCAATTCACTCACAGTCTCAAGAAAAAGCTACTTCCTTTCTAATACCTATCAGACTGTATATACTGTATCTACATTTTGGCATATAAACCACCATCTGCACCAAATCACAAATGCCGTACTCACAGATGCAGCTGGGAGTTAACAGTTCTTTGTTATTTTCTTCCACCTTTTACACCTTGTGACTTGCATTGTGCTTTTCGGCATTTGCAATCCGGGCCCGTCTCCAGCTGAATTCACCTGCTTTAAATTTTCTGAGCCCTAATAAAAAAGGCCTTTTTGCCTTTTTTGCAAGTTTGCTCCAAGTGTGCAACCATTTAGGGGTGGTAATGAGTTGGACTGCAGCCTGGTATCTGGCAGACCTTCCTACTTCATGACTCACTGTTAATTAAAACCACACTCTTTGCTTATTCCTGGGATAGCGTTACTTACAAATAATTGAGTCTCTCACTACCTTACAGCCTCCTCCCCCAGTTTTGTTCTGTAGAATACACTTTTCTGATGGAGATCTGTTTCCCTTAAAGTTAAATGCAGTATAATGAAGAAGAACATCAATTTTTGGATGAATCCTTGTTGTCCTTAATTTGGATTCTGATACTTTTTCTTATTTTGTATTGCATCTCAATTGATGGGCATTCTGATCCATTGTACTCTACAGTTGGTTTCTGGAGGCTACTGCTGTGACAAAGTACAGCACAAAATTGAGTATCACAAACTGCTACTCAACTCCAGGCAATTTTTTAGCATGCCCATATGACAACTGAAATGTGATGGATTCAAACAGAGCTTTGAAAAGGTCACTTTTAGAAATATTAAACCAATTACTTAACAGGTTGTCTTACATATAAATCTTGGAAGGAGTAGATAGATTAACTTTTCCTTTTTTTAATTAAGCCTATTTCAATAGTATTTCACACTTTCTCAAAGCAAAGCTCTATGTAAATAATTTAATGAAAAAAGTTAAAGCTGCAAGACAAATTCTCTGCTTTTGCCTGGAAGTCACAGGGCTGACTTCTTGATTTATAGAGCCACCTGTGGCTAGGCTTCTAGCAATCTCAAAAGTCACCTCTCTTATGGGTCTTTTGAGCCTGTTCAAATCAGCTGATGCATTCTCAACAACATCTCATACCATGAATCTCTGATGACTGGTGGCAGGGTCTCTGAGCTAAAGCTCTTCAACTCTAGTATTGGCTCTGGGGCTGGTCTAACAAACCTAGGGCTATTTTCTTTGAAGGCACAGGCCCAAGCTCAACACTTCTGAAGCGTTTGTTTCTAGGGCAGTTATTGCTGCAACTCATTTTGTTTTTTCTAATTAACAGAGTTACAGGATCAGTAGAGAGACACACCAACACGCAGCCACAGGCAGCAGTCAGCTAATGCAGAATTCAAAGAACTGATCACTTAATTTTCCCTCTTCCACTGGACTCTATTAAGGAAGAAATGAATATTACTATGTGAAACCCGCAGTTTGGACTCATTTTAGATCATGCCAATATTCTCCAAAATTCAGACACTCGGCTGCATGCTCTGCATATGCATTAGGTTCCTTACAGTCAGTCCTGCCAAATACATATTCCTAGCAGATTCAGCTGCTTCTGCAGCCTCCTCCTAACTAGCAGAAACGATTCCAGGATGTTATGTGCAGACACCTACAAAGAGAAAGCTGAAGTTGGAAAAATATATTTAATAGGTGTTTAATTTTCCACTCTCCATTTCACTCCATCTTTAAAAAAACAAGCAGGTTATTCTGATGCAAATTCATCATTTCAGCTGTGAAGATCACAATTCCTTAAAGTACTGGGGTTCACCTCACATGACAGTAACTATTATCCCTTTTCAAAAAACAGTGAGTTTTGGGTGTCACTAAATCTAAACACAGCTGCTGTACCACTTACAGAACATAAATAATATTTGCTGGGTTTTGATGTGAAGAAGTAAAATATATTTACACAGATTTCCATTTGTCCAGTATCAATATTTCCTTGCAGTCAAAATTTTCTCTCTCTTCTCTCACACGCTCTTCCTTTGTGGAATATTCTGGCCCATTTAGCTGCATTGGTGGGTTGCCTTGTGGTAGCCAGACTAAGACCAACCTGATTTAAAGCTACACTCTGTGCTTCAAAGTCTATTAGAGCCCACTTCAGTAAAATGCAACTCTTAAGACAGATGGGCTGAACATAGAACATGCCAATTAGTCACACTTCTTAATAGTTCAGACATCTCCCCTTGCAGGTATAGCCCCAGATTCTAGCCTGCTGCTAAATCCACTTTGCACAGCTCCAACAATAAAGCAGATTTAAAACTGATAAAAACAGCTTCCAGGAGACACAGCAAAACTTTGCATACGCTCATCAGACCCAGACCTATATATCCTCCAATGTGCAGTTAAAAGCTACAACCTTCAGGCAGCCCTCAGCTGCCAGGAAAGCCCATAAGAATTACAAGCAACCGAGTATAAAGCACAGTCCTGATACTGATCTCTCACTTGCCAGAAACTCAACCAGCTTCTGTCAATACCGCAATCCAGACAACATGGCAACACGCAGAGAGGCTTTTTTCCCCTCTCCATAATGGCACCAAAATGGGCAGCTGATCCCCCTAAATACCTTACCCACTTCAAAGTGCAATTCCTATTTGAAATAAGCAAGTTGCAACTGTCTCCCCTAAAAGTGGGGATTTTTGAGATTAAGGAAAAAAAATATTCCACCCATACAGAAAACAAGACAGAAAATGAGACCCAAGGCATGCTAGACAGTCTGATAAAAAACATGTTAAGATTAGTAGTAGGAAACTCTCTGCACCCTGGGCTTAATTCCCACTGCAGCTTTTTGTATTATAAAATCATTTCCCTCTTTCTGTGGATTTTTCTATATTCTGTATCTCTGCCCTTCTTCTTCCCATTAGTAAAATACACACCAAACACATCAACACTTCCAGCTAAGCCATTCCCCCAAATTATCCTCAAGCTCACTCTGCATGACCACAGTTTTAGATAACTCCTTCCATGAACGTAATACACAGTCTCTTTCCCCTTCTCTTAAGGGTCATTTCTGATCATCACTCAGACTCTGCTGTTATTCTAGGATAACAAGTTTGGAAATATGGATGCTATGTAAGAAACTGAACAATATACGTAGCAAAACAGACAACCAGCAGCTCTGGTGTAGAAAAAACTTGTGTTCAACTGTCATGATCATTTCTTAACTCAAAACTATTTGAAAAATTCAGTAGCATATTTACCACTTTTCATATTCTGCTTTGTTTTCTCAACATAATAACAACTGTAGCTTTTCCACTTTAAAAACAATTGTTTATTTTCCCTTAAAGTAAATTCACCCCCTTAATATACTCTGTGCTCGTGAAACTGTTCCAGAGTACGTCTCTGACAGGAAAGCAAAAGCCATACAGATAGAAATGTGTATTTGATACCATTTCCTCATTTTCAAATTGCATGTTGTACTGTGCTGCATCCTCGGTTACTGGCTTCTGAAACATGTTGCGGCAGATGAGCCATATTGTCAGACTAGCAATGAACATTCCAATATCTGGTACAAATAGTCTGATCACGTTGCCAGCATCTGCTCCTTTCACACTGTATGGGATAAAAAACAAAACAAAACAAAACAAAAAGAAACAAAGAAACATTTGTTACTTCTAATGACATTTTCAACTGGAACAGAAAGTTAGCTCAAAGCAAAGAAAAAAACCCCAAAACCCCATAATAAAAAAGCTTCACAATATGGGAAATATGAAGATGATCAAGGAACTCTAGACAGACAAATATTTTTGCTCCCCAGAAGTACAGAATAACTGATTATTCAGTGGGAGTTCACATATTCATTTTAGGGATACTTAGAATTTTGATTAATCCAATTCTGAATCCATCTTGTGGAGAGCAACACAGGACCAATCTTCAAATTCAACAAGAAAGATTTCAGGTGAGTTCTTAGAAGATCCACGTGTATAAATCACAATCCCTTTACTGGCATCCTTTGCAGACAACAGCATTCAGCTCCACCAGGAAGGTCAAGTGAAGAGAAGATAGCATTCATGGCACCTCTAAGTGTGCCCTAATCATTCCTGGCACACAGAGGAATAACCAGGAAGTCTGTAATATTTTATTATGTTTTATTATTATGTTAACTGTTAATACATTTTATTCAACCAGACCTCTTAAATACTTTTTTGGGTATTTCAGTACTAATATTAAAGTACAAATATTTAAATACTAATTACAGTGTTAAGTTCCCGCCAAGAGAACCTTTCTTCTCCTCCAAAAGATTTGTAAGGCTGGATTAATTTTACATAGAAAAAACCCCACACTATTTCATTGTGCAGATTTAATTGTTTAGGCTGGGAAATAATGACTTTATGGTCTTGCATGTGGTGCCTGAGTATGGTTCACTGTTAAAATGGAGGGCTTGGATTCAGATCTAGTGGCACAATTAATAGTTTATTAAGCTGCTGTATGGACTTACTGAACTTTAAACTATTAATGAGAGAATATAATCTTAATTATTTCAGAGTGTACAGCCAACTTGAAGTTAGCACTTTTTAAATATGCAGCTACAATTTTAATTTTATTTATTATTGTATAGGACTGTATGAGCATAATCAGTTCTGAGGACAGGTAAGGCATTCTGTAGAGCTCCTTGGGCATAGGTGAGTGCACTAGACTAGCTCTTCATAGCCTGAACTGCTAGAAAACCTTGATAGGTTGCTTTATAGGTGCAAAAGAAGAGATCACCTCTGGCCTTTCATTATCATAACACTAGCAGCTTTGAAGCCCCAAAAAGGCTATTTTTGAAGGAGTCACCTGCAACTGCTGCAATTAACACATCTACAGCACCTAAAGAGTGTCTAATGTGATTATAATACAACGACTGTCCGGAATCTTGTTGGTGAGCTCATTGTCCAAGATCAAATCCTACATTCCCATCACGGCTGCTAACCCAGCTTTTCCACTGCCCTGTATCTTGTAAACTAACATACGCCCAAAGTGAGAGCAAGGTAAGTGACAGGAAAGCTAGCTTTAATTTTTGTTTCAACAGGTACAAATGAGTGTATCATGGGAAGCAGTGAGCAATGAGCAATTATGAAATGGGCCCAGAAATACTACTGCATTTGTTCATAATAGGAGGGGGAAAAATCAAGTTCTAGTTCTTCTTCCCATGCTCAGACATAGACACCGAATACACCAACAAGGTGCTGTCTAAGGAAAACAATTTAAGATTTTAAATTTCAGCTTCTTGAGAAGAGAAAGAAATTGCTCTTGTGCAACCAGAAAACTTTCTTCTCTGGTGCTCTTTGCTGTTATAGATCAACCCTGAATGGTCATGCGCTACAGGCAGCTAAGTAGATTGAAAAAGTTTTTCTAATGGCTTCAAGTTGTACTGAAGCAGAGAAGAAAAAAAAAAGTCATGGAAAGGCTTGAAAAAGAGTTAGATAGCAAGGTCCTTGCTGGATTGCTTGCATGTTTCTTGTGCCGCTGCTTCAAGGAAAGCATGCTGTAGGGTCAACTGGCGTATGACAGCGCAGCCGATCTGTTTAACGTTACAGAAAATCCAGGCTTGACATGCGTCAGTTCATTTTGCAGTACCGTGGCTCCTACTGCCACCTAATTCCCAACAACAGTGTACCCAGGGTGCACAATAACAATAATGAATTAGTTTCACTCATTCTGATGGTTAAGCTGAAATCTCCCTATTAATGAGATTTTACTAAATAAGAGGCAACAAAATCTGAATTCTTGATTCTGAAAGTTATCACTCAGACCATTTTTAGAAACAGTTGGAAAAAACCCCTGAGCCCACTATTAGTGTAAGAACCCTATATATTTGCTAGTCTCTTATTGAAAAATGGATCAGGTTACTTCTATGTAATACTTCTGTAAGTGAGCTTTTTACCTACACAGGTATGGAGTCCCATCTAAAATTAATTTTGCCTCACTTCTTTACTTAAACCACAAGTCCATCAGGTTCAACCACTCACACAGGAGCAAATTAAAAGGTGGCAGCCTTCAAATACCAGCGTTTCTTAGTCGCACCAGGTTCTCCTTCCTCACATTGCACTCCCGTGGAGCCACGCTGGGTCTTCTTTCGCATATCCCACTTCCCAGAACAAGGGGAAACCCACTGCAGGAGCAGTGCCTCTGTCATGGCTCACATTTCTTTCCACTAACCAAACCAAGTGCTTCTGATCTTTCAAAATAAATCATTTAGCATGTTGTTGTGAAAGATGTAACGTACAGTTCAGGCTAGCAATAGAGAGCCTGAACAGTGATACTTAACCACAGAGCAGGGAAAAATTCTGCACATGAATAGTTTATTCACCAAAATCAGTCACAAATGTATGCTGTCCCCACCTCCCCATGAAGAGGAAAATAAATTGACCTCAGTGTGATAATTAAAAAAAAAAAACACAAAAGATCACTTGAAATTAGAGAAATGTATATTCTTCTGTAAAGCAGAACAATAAACTGCTTCATTTGACCCCAAGAAATTTGCTCCTCAGTTTTTCACAGCAACAGCTGAAACAAAAATCAGTTATTCCCACTTGTTATTTCTGGCAGTACAAAAAAAGAATGGTAAATACTGCAATCATTCCACAAACATTTCTCACTTTATTTGCGCATTCACACATGGTCATATTTTGCATTTGATAACAGTCTGTGCATTGTGCTCTTTTCTCCAAAAGAGGCTCTCTAATGACTAAGTTGAAACAGAAGCAAAGGAAACATATTCAAGAGATCTCCTAGAGAAATAGGTTTTTTTAATCCCTGCAAGAATCACAGTGTACAATGAATTGGTCATAGCCCTTCATCTACAACTAGTACAGCAGCATTTACTCACCTAAACTACATAATTTATCTACAGGGCAATTTTAATTGTAATAGATACTTCTGACTGAAGCTTATAAAGCATCCAGATACATGTTCTGAAATGTAATTACAGTAAACAGCAGCTTTAGAAGGATTTTCGCCCTCTCTCATTCTTTCTTATGGGATGCAGAAGAAAACAGGTCACCACCATATCTGCCCCCCCCAAAAAAGAGAAAATTAGGGATTTGAAATGTTTTTCTACTTTCCCATGACCAAGTAAATAACATTGCAAACATTTTTTCGAGTCAAGTGAATACTACAGTTAGGGTTGCAAAAGTTCCTCTGTAATAAAATAAATTTTGTAGGACAAAAAGGGTTTTACAATTTTCACATCAGCATGTGAAACTGGTTTATCATATAAATAGTCTCCTAATACAGCAGTTTCCTTGTCAGTCAACCTATGTTCCCCTGTTGTTTTCAGCCTATACTTTAAATCTAAACCACTTTAGAAAGAAATTATCTTCATTTTCTGTGTTTATACATCATTTTTCTAGGACTGTGTGACCCTGTTTTGTGTCTGAAGTTGAATAGAGAAATTACTGGGAAAAATTTCTGAGTTTATCTGCATGGATAATAGAGTTAACTGGGGACATATAAGTCAAAACTGTTCTCATACTTTATGTACACTCACTAGCAGTCCCAAATGCCCAATGCCTTGAAGAAGCAAAACCAGCATAATTTAAACACTACATTCTTACTCCATGCTCTAGAAATCAGGATTTGAGTTTTCTGAAAATATAATTTCCTTTTTTTTTTTTTCTTTTGTAGAACAACCATTTCTCAGAAATTAGAATTATTCATCTTCTACTGAATGCACAAAGCTTTGGTGAACAGTGAACTACCTTTACCTTGTCTGATTTAATTTCTTTAGAATGGCAGACACATTACCTTCCTCTTTATTTCAGGTTTCCAGAATAAAACCAGCAAAGCAGCAGAGGTATTAGAATCAAAGTTGCAACGGATTCAATAGAAAAAAAGTAATATATATAGTAACACATGTGTAAAGCAATGTGCACAATATCATAGAAGATACTCCACGTATAGAATGAAAAACAACAGTCTTCAAACTCTAAATATTTAATACTTTGCTGCAAACAAATAAAATAAAAATGGGGAAGAAAGAACAACCTGTCTTTCTTAAACAGAACTCAAAATAATTCAGCTTCAGCAATATATCATAATGATAGGCTTATGTTAAACAATAAATCAAACAATGCCTCCAGATTAAAGCCCTGTAAAAAGGCTGGTTTCATACTGCATCCTGGGTAAACAAAATATTTTAAGCATTATTTTTTATTATCATTTAAAATATTTCTCAAAAGCCTTATTCACTGCATACTATACTAACATTTCTTTTCTCCCCTCGGGGATTTTCTGTAACTCTTGTGTCCTGGTTTGATTTAATTGATTTAATAAAACTGCAATTAGGTAACATTGTATTAACAGTTTACAGGCAATAAACTAAGGAAAAGATGCAACAGATGCTAACACTTTCCAATCATCTTGTTTTGTCACTTTGAAACATCTGATATTTCCAAGTACTTCAGAGCAATTTATGCATCACCATAGATGTTTACAGCACAGTTCTCATGGTCTTCATCTGTCACTGTAATCACTTGGATTGGAGGCAAATCAGACCCAAAATCATACGCGTAAGTGTGGACTGGCAGTATCATATAGGTGCTATGTGGTACTGTGAATGATTCATTTATCACTAGTATTCTCCCTGTGATCCAAAAATAGTGGAAACTTTGAGGGTACCAAAGACTGGAAATCAGATTGCCTTAGAGATGTGCTTGCTGACCCTTGCTGTTGGAAGTGGGTCTTGGGGATGGCTGCAGCTGGAAACAAGGAGGCCCCTTGTCCTCTCTCAGTTTGAGCTAAGGATGAAATGTCTGCTTCTGTACTTATTCTGCTTGGAAACCCACACTTAACTTGTTTGGGTCTGAGGACTGTGGGCCCCACCTGAGTCACAACCAGCACTTCAGGGAACATAGGATACTCACAGGTTATATCATGCTCACACAACTTTTCCCTGCTAGTTCAAAAGGCAAGTTAGATATGATGTTGGTTCACATGGCAACCTTGATGCGACCCTCAGGGCAAACTTCCACTATGAGTAATGTAAGCAAGTTGCTGAGCACTGCTAGGTCTGCCTTTAGTCCTTTCCTTACCTCATGCTCATCCACAAATTGAAAATAAATTATGTTACAAAAATGAAATAAAAACTAATTAATATCCACTCTTGATCATTCTTAATCCTGCACTGCCTTAAATTCACTGTCCTCTCAGTCCATGTAAAGCTTGTCATGTGTCTTACCCAAAATATCTGAAGCTGCACTTAGAGAGAATTTTGGTCATGCAAAGTGAAAGAGTGGGAGGAAGTGGGAAGCAAAAAATGCATAGAAAACTACTTATAAAAATATTTAGCATGCACTGACCTACCCAACATACAAGTTCAAAGGGCTCCTGAAGTATTTGTAAAATCTTAATCACTGCTTACAAACTATGTCTGCACGGATTCAAAAACCAAAAGTACACTTCATTTTCTCAGGAAAGATACCTTGCAATGAAGAACACTTTCTGTATTGCAAAAGTGCTTAACCACGTATTAACCAAACATTTGCTTTCCAAACACTGCTATGCAGAGAGAGAGAGAGCAGCTATTTGAAACTAAATGCACATTGCCAAGTTTTTGGTGCCTCATTGCTTGCATAAACCATTCAACATTAAGAAATTATGGATACGTGCAACATGTAAAACATTTGTTAGTGCCAATTTTTCTTTTTTAAAGCAGCCACTGTTTCTCATTGTTCATTGATCTTCTAATAAAGGGCAAATTCCAGCCCGCCCAGGGCAGCACACAGAAGACGTAAATTTTAGCTGGGATTGAGCAGCTATCACGCAAAGTGCTCAGCTGTGCTCCTGCCAGACTCGTGACAGTGCAACCTCCAGCTCGCTTTGCCCATGTCCCGCAGCTCCAAGCGTGGAGCAGGAGTGATGTTGCTCATTCCCCTCCACACCCAGACCCCCCAGCGCTGGGGAAGCGACAAGCCCATCCGCAGCACAAACTATTTCCAGGTCAAAATGGGAACGTGATCCCAGATGGAGGCAGAGCTAAAGTGAGCAGAAGAGACCTGAGGACACCTCAGCTGTAGGTGCATTTTGGTCCGAAGTCTTCAAGACTTTCCATTGCGAGCGTGAACACTTCTCACTCAGACACACACTCTATGGGGATTTGGCTAGAGCCCTGATTCAGTATTCATTGATCACTGCTAAATCTGTCCATAATGCTCATAAATGCTTGGTGATTGACAGCAGCGTGTTTATATAAAGGCATACAGATCTCCATATGTTTCACAATATTCCTGACTAAAAGAAAAATGCTGAAAAGACTGAAGGAGGCTGACCTGAATAATAATCAGTGATTATTTTGAAATATATTTGTTCCCTCTCACTGCAGCTTTCACTGGTTGGAGCGTGACCAGATCATAATTTCAAAATATTTTTTATTTCGTTCTATAGCCAGCATATATAATATAATCAGAGAAAGTAAAAGACACGTCTAGATTTTCCAGTCAGCTGCAGATTGAGGAGGGAATAATATTTCCCCTAATTACAGCAAGCGACACTGTAAATTACTGTCATTTTACAAAGCCAGATTACTCTCGATAAGAGGAAAGGCATGCAACCACTAGGAATGGCTCAAGCTGCAGTGCCCCTTGTGCTTCAGTGAGCATATGGGGGAACCCCCCAGGCCTCCCCAGACCCATTCCTGATTCAAAACTATCCAAGTGCCCCATTTGCAGGGATAGGACTGTTCACCAGGATCTTCAATTCTTCCACATGAACCAGCTCACAGCCTACCCTGCCTACCCTATCAACACGTCCATCTTTCTCTTCACACTGTCACAGAGGACAGAAGGCAACGTCTAACCCTCCCTACCATCACCTGCCTGAAAATCCCAGTGGCTTAGAGGCAAAAACACATGGGCATTACAGGAAGCAGGCTCCAGCCATCAGGGGCATGTGTGCAACATCTCTCCTCACGTCCCCAGCTGATTTCCATTAAAACGGGCCAAAAGAAACACTTTGATTTACCCTTGGTGCTCTTTGTTCAATTCTACGGCATCAAGTTGAAAAAGAAGAGAGTTAGAAAACAGTGGCAAACTAAATGTCCCAACTCCGAAATGTTGCTTCTTATTCTTCTGTAAATGTAGCTCATGATACAATTTTTGGGTGGCAAACACCCCACGTACAGGTGGGAGGGGAGAGGATTAGTTCCCTGCACTGCTTGAGGCTATCTGCTCAGTGACTGGAGTGGGTGGCCACCAAAAACCTGTCTCAGGTGTGGGAGGCAACTGCAATAGCGTCTTGCCACTGGGGGAGAGCCTTACCTTGGCCGACCATGGAAAAAGACAGGATTGCTCAAACCCAAATGGGGCAAAAAGGAGCTGAAGTCATGTCTTCCTGCTTTGGCCTCCAAGCTGGGTGTCCTTTGTCAGCACCCCACAGCAGGCTGGTCCAACCCTGTACATGGTACAATAGTACTCCACCGGCCACAGGCTTCCTTGTGTTTCATGTGCCAATTGCTATTTGGAGATCTCACATGATTTACTCATGAACAAAACCCAACAAAAACAAAATAAAACACAAAGCCAAACCGTTAAGCATGCATCCTAGAGAGTTTTTTGGATACTAATTGCAAGGCTGATTGCTCTCCAGATTAAAACAAAGACTGGCTCACATTCTGCTGCTGGTGGGTTTACCACTGTATTGCTCCCAGCTACCACTGTACTGCAGGAGGCTGGGCCGTGCCAAGAAAAACACTGACAACAGTCTCACAACTCAAGTGCTCAAACAACACAGGCCATAAAATACCTTCTATCAGATGTCTGTTTCCTTTGAATCCCCAGGTTAAATGGCATGAGAAAAGTTAGCTGAAATTAATTTAGCTGAAAAGAAAACAAGCACAAGGGGTGGCAGGAAACGAGCAACCTAAAAACCTAATGCAAACAGTCGGATAAATAAGATTCCTACTGAATGGATACAACTTCTGGGAGGACCTTATGCCATTGCTGAGGCAGCCTAGACTATCAGATGAACATAACACAATTACACGCTTCAGAGGCACAAGAATTCTACATAGAAATTATACAACTAAACGAGCGCAGAATAAACTTCTCCTCACTTGTACTTAGCAAGGAGAAAATATTAGAGGTATAAAATCTAACACTTAGTAACTAAGAAGCCTCAGTTAGAGATTGCTCTGCCATTAAATCCTTCCTTCGATTTCATGATACTCCTTTACTTGTCATAACATCTATTAGTCTGTAGGTACCTAAGTGACATGAGGTTGCTCTTTTTGCGAAGTACCCAGAATACAGTAGCACGCTGTTAGAAAGTACATTGAGTGATAACTGCCCAGTTTTCAGCTTTTGGTTTCAATGTAGAAATTGATTATTTTCTCATTAAGTTATTTAAAATATCCCTGTTCAACTTTAAGCTTCATTCCTATAGAATTTCATTGGGTTGCTGACTGCTTTTGTGCCACAGTTGTTACCGGAAAGCAAGTTTATGTATTTGATTTACATCCCTGTGCTTCACAATCTCTTATTTGTCTCCCTGGTTTTATCTAAGGCCCACCTGTGAGCATTATTAAGTCTTTGGTTTTTCAACCACTGCTACCACGTAAAAAGGACTAAAAGCTGCCACCTTGCGATTTGGGAATTCTCCTGTCATAAATACGCTGCCAGTAACACCCTTTCAGAGGGGCTGGCATAGAAGAATCAGGATGAAAACAGGCAAATTGTGCTCTGCTAATACTTGCTACATTAAATTATGTCCTTCCACAGCTCCATCTCTTGAAAATCTAAGTTTTAGAATAGCATAGCATAGCATAGCATAGCATAGCATAGCATAGAATAGAATAGTTCACTTGGAAGGGGCCTACAATGATCATCTAGTCCAACTACCTGACCACCTCAGAGCTGACCAAAAGTTAAAGCATGTAATTAAGGGCACTGTTCAAGTGTCAGGAGTTTCTTTACGAAGAGGGCAGTCAAACACTGGAACGGGCTTCCTGGGGAGGTGGGCGATACCCCAAGCCTGCCAGAGAGGAGTGGGAACGACATAAAAAGCTTCCCTGACTCCTTCTGTTGGAATTTTACTGGTCACTTCTGCAAAACATCAGCATTGCCAGTGGAAGCCCCAGAGCAGGGACGGGACTGAAGGAGCATGTGGAGGCGACGGTCTGGTCTATGAGTGTAATTTTGCAAAGAGATGTGGCCGCGTCTCTTATTTCTGACTCAGGAACTGCTCACCAGAGGTCCTCTCCAAGCACCTTCACCTAGAATACAGACTGGAAGAAAGCTGATACACCAGGTAGAAAATCATAATGATGCTGCCTGAGACTAACAAAGCTGTTTTTCAGCTCACATGGATTTCTAAAGCACTGTTTCCCAAAAAAAACCAGGCATACCAGAAATAATGAAAAGAGATTGACTAGGAGGATGTTTCAGGGACTTTATTAAAAATTAATAGAGATCTTTGTCTTTCAAAGTTTTATCATCTCTTGGACAGTAAAGAGTAGGAGGATAAAGTTCTTTGTTCACTCATTTTGCCATGGAAAGAGAGAGCCAGATGATCAGCTGATACCAATTATAAATTATTGGTCAAGATTACAGAAGGAAATGAAATATGGGGGCAGACTGATCTGATTTCTAGCAGCAGTGAACTGGAGCAGATGTGTGCATCAAATCCTGCATCTCTTCTTTCCTCCCACATATCTTTTTCTTCTCTGAATGGTAGCCCATGAAGGGAAATCTTGGCTTCTCAGTAAGTTCCCATAATTCATCCAGAATTCACAATAACAGTATATATTCCTTTGCATTCTGACAGTGTGCAGAGGCCACGTGAGTCCCCAGTGAACCGGGGGTGTTAACCTCCGCTCCATTTTTCTCATCGTATGCATATGGAAAAGAATATTTACTGGCTGCTTGGAAGAGTCAGTACAGAACATTTGCTCATGTCAAAAAAATGGGAAAAACCCTATAATATGGAGCTCTCTTCCACGGTTAGATTAATTTTTCAACATGTTTTATTTTCTGAAATAAACCTCACTCATTTCCTCTATTTTTTTCCAATTAATTATTCACCAGTTTACACCACGCTCTCACATTAGCTCACCATTTGCTTAGAGCATTTAATAATAACCTTTCTTTTAATACAAAGTCTATTAAAATTTCCATTCATTCAGCTATTTTCTGAAATGCCTTCATGTACCTGACTTTCTCTTAGTTTTCTAGTCACTCTGAGCATTTCCAGAGCTCTCAAAAATAGGAATATTTAACAACACTTCAAATGTATTTTAGGTTGTTCCAATTATTGTATCATGATGAACATGCTTTAGATACAGAGATAATGAGTTTTTTACTTTAAAAAATCATGTTTTTACTTGAAAAAAAATATTTGCTGGAAGAAAATTACTAAATGATGTGAAAGAATATTACAGAACCCATAAATGTATTCTTTCACTTTTGAATTGTATCGGGCTTTAGTTTTATATCACTGTATGACTTCTTATCCTTGCTTTTTGCATTCATGTGCTTTATTCTCTACACCGACAAGTTTTTAATTTAAAAGTTACAGTTGATTTGACTGTTCATTTACAACTGCATCTGCTATAGCAATGAATCTTTCGTTTCTGCTATCACTTGCCAATGTCATCGCATAGCAGGGGGATGCAGTCTGATGGCAAACACACACATACACTTAAGCTACAGGAAGACAGGAAATAAATAAAAAGTAACCGAAGTATTTTTCTATATGCTGAAAGAGAAGAAATAAATTTTCTGACACTGCAGTGACAGTGGGAGGGGAGGGAAGAAGAGATGACAGACACAGAAGAAGACAGATATGCTGCGATATAAAAACTGTACTATGACTTCCACCCTGGCAGTTTGGTTGTCTGCAGCCTACAGAATCAGACATCTGTCACTCAATTCATTCTCATAGTGCATAAATCAGGCTAGCATCCTGGAGACAAGGTGGCTTAAAATTATTCCCCTTTTAAGACAGATATAGTTACACAGTTAGTGTAAGTTTCACAGCTTAAACATTATCTCGACAGTTGCCAAAGCTTTACTGGAGATCATATGTTTTCCTAAAGTTTCACCTTCTGCAGCTACCTGACTGTGAGAGTCCCCAACTTTTCCTTACAAAGAATACAGATATCCACAGCACTCACAGCTATGAAGAAAAGCTGTGAAATGTGAAGCAACTTCACTCTTAAAGGTTTGAAACACGAAAAATAACATTAATTTTAAATCATTCCACTTTGTAGCTATTCATGATTTTTTTTGGCACCCAATTTTTATTTATTTATTACTTTTAGTTTGACGGTAATCAGAAAAGCCAGGAAAATACTTCAGGAAGTGTAACTTTATATCTGTAAAATAAGTAATCAATGTATCAAAGAAAAGGAAAATTATTTTTTGTTTCTTGCTAAACAGTATTACATACTGAAACATACATATCTTTGGTATCTTCATCTGAGTGCACCTATTACCAGACCTCTCTTGACAGGCAGGAAAAATAAAGGCATACTGGAAAATATTCATATTTTTCAAACAGGCCACAAATAAGAGGCCAAGTTTTTTGAAATTATAGATACTGATATTCTGTCTGGAAATCAAAGTTTTCACTGGCACCAAAAATTATGGATTTATATTTCTGTGCTAAAAACCCAATACTTCCCCCCCCCCTAAACCGAGTTCTGTATGTGAGGTCTGTCCTCAATTTAACATGAAGAATTACAAAGTCACTATAATCAGAGTTAGTCCTAAGGCGCAAACTTGAATTTCTGTTTTGATCCAAATTGCTCTAGTAGACCTACTTCTAAGACCAGAAGCATGAGACAAGCCCATAGGAATTCCTATTTTGTCTTGGACTATTAAATTATTCCATTTCCCAACAGTTACCCACAGGGTTGGAAGGATTGGGAAGTAATTTTTAAAAAAGTATTTGGCTTGGCTTCTAAATACACCTTTGCTCTACTGTTAGAGAAACTCTATGATGTACGTAGGCAACTTTCACCCATGTTGATAAATAAGTAAGTTTCAGGTTTGTTTGAAAGACTTCTCCCAGTGGAGTATATTTCAAAGTTGATTTTTCTTAAAGAACAAAAGATAAAACAGATACAAAAGCTACAATAAGAAGCCATGTAACGGGTCAGCTCTCCTGGGTGTGGTTTAAGAAAAAAGAAAAACCTATAGAGTTTCTATAATACTTAAGTACAGTACAGTTCAAAAGAAGTTTTACATGGATTTCTATTAAAATTTTATGCAAACATGAAGCATGAAGGAAGAATGTTTAATGTAGTAAAATTATTATATTAGGATCAGGCAAATTAGGAAGCATAGGCTAAGACAAGTCCACAAAAATTAATCTTTTTGTCCAAAAACAAACAAACAAGGGAATGGATTCGATTTTTGGCTTTTGAAATACTTCAGTAGAAATAGATTTGGGCAGCACTTTCGTTTAGCAAGTCAGAAGCTCAGTGTTGATTCAGCTAAGTTCCCAGCACTTGCAACAGAGAGATTACAGATAAAATGTTCAAGAGTCATAAGGATTTTTGAGTTACAAACCCAACTCCCAAAGTGACTCAGACACTTGAAAGTTGTTATTTTGATGTTTTTAAACAGCTCAAAATGTTAAATTGCTTGATTTTTAGTGTTTTCAGAATACAAGAGTCCCACTTTTTTAAAGAGAAGAGACTCTTCCAACCCTTTTGCCAAGCTCAGCAAATGGGCCAAAATATTCTTAGGATCAAGTAGTCTTGATATCACTACAAGTCTCTGTAAGTCAGAGTCTCTAAGTGAGGAAGTAGGACCACTGCAAATGTATACTGACACTGCTGGTCCTACTTTAGATCTGGAGACAAATTCAATTTGATATCTTAGACCCAAAAAACCCTAACTTAAACAAAAAAAAAAAAACAAACAAAGAAAAAAAGAAGGAACTTGCCTATTCATAAAACATCTTGTAATCAATAACACTGACGTGTTTCTCATCTACCCACATTTGAACCTGAGATTTATCATAGGCATGTCACAGGATTAAGAGATTCATTGTCTGCAAGAGCTGTGCCTCCAGGATGTTTGCACACCAGACCTTTAGGTGGGAGCACAGGAGGCTGAGCAGGAAGCAGGCCTGTCATCTTCCTCATGAGTAAGTGGCTTCTTGACCTTTAGTCTATCCATGCAGAGGATTAAAACACAGTGATCACACAACTGTGTTTTGCTTGTATAACAAACAATGTGATTTTCCTCTGGACTACCTGGTGTGATTACCCTGGATTTTTAATATCTGAATTCTCTATAACTTAGAGAATTTAGAATTCTCTAAATTCTAGAGAATCAGTTATATTCTCTAAAAAATAGTTAATTTATTTATGCCACCAACTATCATTTTTTGCCTTGTTTCCATAATGCTTACTCTCATGAGACATACCCTTGAAATCTACTGAGTTGCTTATATAATTAAGGACTGTGTGTTCAGACATCTAGAAAATTCACATTGCTGCTTTCTATGTTGTCTAAAAAGCAGGTGTCAAAGAAGCTGCAACTAACCCAGAGGAAATGCCCTTCTTGGTATATTAAAGTGATGTACTCTAGAGAATAGCCATAATTACTATAATTATTTTAGGTAGAGATTGTTTATGTTACAATTAAGATAATTGCCTAAACAGAAACATGGGGGACTAAAACCTAGAAAATATCTTAAATCTACCCAAAACAAATGAAGTTATTTTAGTGGATGTTTACATATTTCATAATATACAGTTTTATCACTTTTTTAATAAGGACAGCTTTGAGAAAATCCAGTAAGTAAGAAAGCAATTACTAGTCTAAGTGTTTTTAGCCATATGGTGATCATCTCCTGAAAAGCTTCTATAAAAAATTCTCACTTAGTGAATCTCTCTTGACTGTCTCACAATTGTGCAGCACAAAGACTACAAAACCATCACTAGCAATAAATTAAAACATATTCTATGACATGATTGGTAAGAAGAAATGTGTTTATTTGCAAAAGGTAGGATAGTATATTGCAAAACTTATGCAAATGACACCTGTCAAAAGTCATCTTTTCTTATAACTAGCTTAAGTTTAGAAGTTAGCTTAAGTTTAAAAAACACATTAAAAAGACCAGTAGTAGAGGGAAAAAAGAATAGCATAGCACAGGATAGCATAGAATAGACCAGACCAGACCGGTTCAGTTGGAAGGGACTTACAGCAATCATCTAGTCCATCTCCCTGACCACTTCAGAGCTGACCAAATGTCAAAGCACGCAATGAAGGGCACAGTCCAAATGCCTCTGACAGGCTGACAGGCACTGACATCTTGGGGTATTGACTGTGTCTCTAGGAAGCCTGTTCCAGTTGTTTGGCCACCTCTCTGTAAAGAAAAGCTTCCTAATGTCCAGTTTAAATCTCCCTTGGCACAGCTGTGAACCATTCCCACATGCCCTCATCACCTCCCTCTCCTCTTCCCCTCCTCAGGAAGCTGTCAAGAGCAATGAGCTCACCCCTCAGCCTCCTTTTCTCCAAACTAGACAAGCTCAAAGTTCTCAGCTGCTATTCATAGGACATGCCTTCCAGCCCTTCCACCAGCTTTCTTGCCCTCCTCTGGATACATTCATACCCTTCTTAAATTTTGGGGCCCAGAACTGCACACAATACTCAAGGGAGGCTGCACCAATGCTGAATACAGCAAGATAATCACCCCTTTTGACTGGCTGGTTATGGTGGGTTTGATGCACCCCAGGATGCGGTTTGCCCTCCTGGCTGCCAGGGCACACTGCTGGCTCATATAGAGCCTGCTGACAACCAGCACCCCCAGATCCCTTTCTGCAGGGTAAACAGCAGAATATAATCCATATATTGGAGTAAGAGAAGGTTAATCAAAATCTATGCAGGAGTCTTGGAAACTAACCGTGACAGATGCCACATTTGCCCCTGGAGAGCACTTGCTCACCCAACACAGAAAGTGTTCATCTATACATCCCCCAAAAAATAAACAAAAAAATTAATTAAATTATTTAAATGAAATTAAATAATAATAAAAAAATCATTAATAATCATTAAATAATAAAAAAATAAACCAAACACAGCAAAAAGAGCAACTTAGGATAGATGAAGCCTCCCTGAAGGTCCTTCCATGCTGGCAACCAAACCCTGAAACAGGAACATCTGCTGGACTTTACACATACAGCCCAGGGCTCCATAGGCCACAGCTCATAGGGCACCATGAAACACAAGTGGTAAATGGGATAACCGTGCAAAATGAGGGACTTACTAATTCTGGTCTCATTTCAGATTATGCTCACTGTAGGGGCGAGGGCAGCTGCCCTAGAATTATTTCCTTCTCTGTGGGAGCAACAGGATTAGGTTGCTTTAAAGGCTACTACGGCACGTCCAATACAGGGTACTGCTTGTTAACAGGCAACCAGAAAAGCTGTACTCACAGTTACTTGTGCCTCATTGGATTGACTACACACTGCTTTCAGCAACATTGGAATAAAAGCGGACCAAAGAATTAGAATAAAATGCCCAAAGTTAAACTGTTTCAAAACTAGATTTAATGTGTTTCTACTTCAGTACTTACACTGACTAAAGATTTCAGCTGACACAGTATTAGCGAAAAAAACCCCTTCAGTTTTCTTCATATCTTTTTAAACAATGTTTTTATTCTTTGCAAATATAACCCATTTTTTAATTCTGGCTTTCTCTGTAACTCAGACTTTTATTTCAATGTCTCACTTTTTCTCTGAGCAGCGAAGAAAACTCAATTTAAGATAGAACCTCAGGCATGCAGTATATATCAAATGAAACTGACAACACATTTCTTCCCCATTTCCCACACTATAAACAATATGAATACTTCAGCACACACATGCACAAATTCCACACTCCCGGCCACCACAAAGTAACAAAATGAGGGAAGCTTTGAAAATTAAATTAAAACAACCCCAGTTCCTCTGTCTTCCCAGGATTCAGGACATTGGGCTGTCCTTCTCCTGGAAACAAGTGCAGGCACATGGGAAGCCCCCTTCACTCACTGTCCATCACCTCTTGACAAACGAAGTGCAGTGCTGAAGCTGAAAGGACATGAATAAACCCTTCTGGTGTGGTCCTCTGCCCCCAGATCCCTTCCTATCAACTAGGCAACAGCCAGACAGAGAAAAGACCAAACTGAGATATCAGCCAGAAGACAACACTTCTGCTATAAGCAATAAACTGCTCTTTTATTCACAGCCTCCCAAGAGAAGGTGGATAATTGGTTCCATCTCCTCAGCTCCCTACATTACATTTATCTGCTGTATTATTCAAAGGACATACATGACTACAATCTCTACAGAGCAAATTCACAGCCACTAACTCCTACAAAAATATGATGGACATCAAATATTAGACAGAGATGTGCCAAGAGTGCTAATGAAGGCTACAAACTAACCTGAGTGGGCACAGCAATAGAAAGTATAAACAAAACATCAATTAATCTAATTTCTTTGATACAAACAATTAAAGAACAGTAAGCTGTAAAAGAAAACCCTTCTGAAATCAGGGGGAGTGCCTGGGTGCTCAAAACTTCAGTACTTGCTTAAGTACTTTCTGGGACAGGAGACTAAACAGTCACATAGGCTACTATGGCTATTTTTTTTCCAAAATGGTGAAAGAAGTGCCCGGCAAAGCTCTCCCCATGTCCCTCTATGCATCATTGACTTGACTTTCCACAGTCCTTGACTTTCCACAGTCAAATTATCCAGTATTTGCAAAAAAATACCCCTCTGAACACCCAGACTACACTGTTTCTTTAAAAATAACCTCTGAAGAATTAGACCCTGCAGATTTTTGCAGCCCCTGGCTGAGGCAGTGGTCCCAAAATGATGTCAATGGGAGCCTTGCCCAAGAAAGGGCTATAGGATTCAGCTGGATGTGAAGAGAGAGTTTGAAATCATGGAACGTGCTATCAGGATAAGACTTTATATTTCAAACATATATTTATTCTTTTTACTAAATCACTGAATAGTGTGGGGAGGAGTGGGAGATGCCACTATATAAAACCATATGGTACTTCGATTGCCAAGCCAGAATTGTGCATAATAAATATTTATAGAATCCAGTGGTATTCTCTTCTTTCTGTTTATTCTTTACATGTCACCCAGAGAAACTCTGGCCAAGCACCAATCAAATATCCCAGCAAGTAACAAGCAATCTAAGCATGGGGGAAAGAGGGAAAACAGATCACCAGTAGGCTTATAATTAGCAACCTAGACCTGGAAGGAGGTGCTTGGTAAGTGCCTCTGATGTGTCTGGATTCCAGCGCTCACCACACATCACCACTGGTTTCGGAAATGGGAGTTCTCAGTCTCTGCAAGGGGTAGGGAAGATATACACAATATTTTTGGCTAGACTGAGCAGGGGCATATGTGGAGCAGATGCAAAAGCAGACATCCGTCTCCTCTCAGAAAACAGCACAGGAACAAAAACGCATCTCCCAGTGAAGATAGCTAACTTGCTACTAGTGTCTACCTATGTCTCCCTACCTGTGTCAGGTGGGGGGTTGTGTCAGGTTGTGTTTATTTTGCTTCAGACAAAACCAACACAGATTGTCCTCCTTACCACCTTGTGATTGCAAGAGAGTTAAAGGAGCTACCAAATACGTAGATCTGGAACATAACTTAATAGGAGCCAATATTCTCACCCTGGGTCTCGTCTTGACATAGCAACCTTTTGGTGTTTTCTTCTCTCCTTGACAATCTTACTCCCTTTCCTGCTCTTAACTCCTTTCCCTTTCCTTTCCTTTCCTTGAGGTGTGCGAACTACCAGTCCCCAATTGCTATTTCATTCTTCAGAAATCACAGAATCACCTGGTTGGGTGATTCCACCCTGGTGGAAAGGACCTTTTAAGATCATCTAGTCCAACCAATGAATGAAAAAAAAAAACACCTCAAACCAAAAAAAACCCCCAAACCCAAAAACCACAACTCACAAACAAACCAAAAAAAAGAAACAAACAAACAAACAAACAACCCCCCCCCCACACACACACACAAACCCCACACCACACACAAAACCAACACCAATCCACTACAAATCCATATCCCCAAGCACCATGTCAACTCATCTCTTGAATACCTCCAGGGATGGTGCCTCAACCACCTCCCTGGGCAGCCCATTCCAATGCCTGACAACCCTTTCTGTAAAGAAATTCTTCCTAATATCTAACCTGAACCTCCCCTGGTGCAACTTGAAGCCATTACCCCTTGTCCTATCATCTATTACCTGGGAGAAGAGACTGACCCCTGCCTTTCTACGGACTCCTTTCAGGTAGTGGTAGAGAGCGATAAGTAATAGTAAAAAAGGATTTTTAAAAAAGCATGAGTAGCCCGCAAGTCAACAGAGAGTACTTCACTAATGGGAGCAGTTTTCCCTGTTGATCACCTTTCAGCATCACATTAGCCAGAATCTGGGATGCTGCCCTTTCTACATAGATGCTGCTGCTGTACAAATGGTGCAGATGTGTCATATTAGCATTACATAGAGTGGAAGTCACATACTTTTGCATATATAAATAATAGATGTAACTTCAAATTAATAATACATTTTTGCATACCACAAAACCAACAATAATTTCAGAATCAGTTTGAAGCTATCAACCAAACAAGTTTTATCTTCAATATGCAAAAATCAGCTTTTTTATAGAGGTAATTACGTTTTAGTAAGTAATTGGCACTCAAAAGTTCCTTTCTCTGTGTCATTGAAACAGCAACTTATTATGAAAAACATATTTATTGAATGTTGCCAAAAGTATAATAACCACACATCTGTTATTCTTCAAATATATATATTTTAAAACAGTTGGTATTTACTTAACATATAATAACAGTTATTAAATCATTCTTAAGTCTGCGTTGTAGAACTGTAATGTAAGGCATTACACACATGAGAGAAACAGCATGGGAACAAATGAAAAAAGGGAATAGATGTGCTGTTAGTAGCTGAGTAGTTGCTAGTCCCATTAGAAATTACAACTCAAAGAGTATTAAGAGGAAGAATGGAAGTGTGGAAACCCTGCAGGACAATGAGGTTTAAGAGGTGCAACACCATTTATTTAAAGTTTTTAAATTATAAGATCATTTCTAGGTCAACAGATACATAACAACAGAAGATGTTTCTATAATCACTACTGAATCTACAAGGACACAAACTTCATCATCTGGCAGCTCAAATTAGAGAAATTCAGATTTTTCAAAAAGTCCCTCTTTTGGTTTTAATGTTCTGCAGTGTGGTAGTGGCAGAAAGTGGGTCTTTCCAGGCTCTGTCCTGCAAACCTCACCCCAGCCATGGCCTGGAAAGACCCTATGGACTACATTACAGGAGAAGACCAGCTCAATGACTGATCTGATCCTCTTCCCTTTTGAATTTTAAAAGGCTTTGTGCGTTAAGCTATTTTTTTTTAAAAAACAAGCAGAGTCACTGTCAATTGTTCATAACTATTTCACTTAAGAGTACGAATGAGCCATTTCCACTGGGTCCTGTCTGTGACCAAAAAATCTTAAGCCAGTGAGATGAACAATGCCTTCTGAAACACATTTTTAGTCATATTTGGAACAAAGTAGAAGAGAACTGACAGTTTTCCAGGCATTTTCACAAATATCTGTGTGTCATCTAAACACACACCAATAATGAACAATAATCCCCAGGTTAACAATGGCAAAAAAAAAAATATTTATCTCCGAATCTAAAGTTTATTAAAGAAATAATGTAAGGTGATAGTTTGCTTGACATGCAGGTAGGCTTGTCACATGCTCAGCATTTTAAAGCATGTTTCTTGTAAGACAGCATACTACAAGGTAACATTTTTCATAATTGTCCAATTTTCTCCAAAATGTCTTCCAGAAAATGCAGTCAAGATCATCCTGGGCAAAGGTGATGACTACCGAAGTATGTTAACAATTAGCTTATTTGTAATGTCTCAAAAAGCAATCAATAACATAAAGACTTTCATTCAAATCTATCAAACCCAGATATACTCCATTTAATTGAAAAGCTCTTAACTCCAGTCATTTCCTGAATATAAAGCTACTTTACTCAAGCTCCAGCATTTTTAATTTCTCTTGCAATGAAAAGCAGCATCTTCAGCTCACAAATAACGCTTACATAAAAGCCTTGCAGTCAGATCTCTTGGTGCCTTTATGTTTTTCAGGATATGAAGACAACAGCAATGTAAACAATCTACTATTGCAGAACAAACACCATGTAACCACAAAGCAGTGATGACATAACCTGTATATTATCTGAGCTTAATTTTCTGCAATGTAACATGAGTGTCTGCATCTCCTGTTCCTCAACCCACTTTAAAACAGCCTGTTAAGAGGAACATTTTATATGAATTTTCCATTTTTTTTCCAAAAACACAGGTAAGAAGATATATTTTAAAAAATCCCAAAACTTGATTGTTCTACCTGTTTAAAGGACTTTATTTTTCTTGCTTTCTCTTTCCTGTTTTCTGAAACAGCTGGTAAGAGAACATGTTTATGGCAAGCCAAGTACATTTGAATCTTCACTCCATCCATGCTAATTAACGGGCTGGTTTAATTAAAGTAACTCTGGGATGACAATCTCAGGGTGCAGAAGGGCAATAACAGGATCTGCACAGTAACGTCTTCTACACATTTGCCTCCTCTCAGGCAGGCTTCTCACCTGCAATTTGGCATATTAATAATTCTCCATGTTTCATGTGGTACATACGTTGCATGCACACAGCTAGTGTGAGTTCTCCCTGCTGTTCTGAAACATCTCACAAATTGGAAATTGATACAAATAGAACATCTAATGAATTCAGCTTAAAAAAATGACCGTTTTTCCATTGGCAGTTTCAAACCATAGACCCAAGATATCGGTTCATTCTAGCACCCCTCAAACTACCCTTCTTTTCTATTCTGATGGAGACAGACAGCACCAGCAGGTGCTAATTCGTAACCTTAAAAGAAGAATGGGGCGATGAAAGGATATTTTACCGTGTGCCCTTCAGACAAGTACGATATCATGCTGAATGAAATGCCCATCAAGAATCCATTGGATGTAACTTTAGAAAAAAGAACAACCTGTTAAAAAGAACCCCTCAACGATATCAAACTTAGCAACTGAGAGTATGTAATTTTCACTAATATCCAACTTTTTTTTGCAGTGCTGTTAAAAAAACTCTATCTCTACATAGACAACATCCACAGAGGTGTCACAGTTAAGGAATTTCTAGTCTGATTCTTGATTTGGCTCTGTGTCTTCTCCAGTTATGTTTATGAACCACAGCCCCTACCCTGATGCTGTAACAAAATGGAATCACAGTTTTCCGTTCAATCAATACTGTGCCTTATGCTATCTACATAGGGGTTTAACAGAAACTACAGGTGAAGTAGTACACTACACTTTATGTTTATTTAAATTATTTTTTTAAACTACTAAAAAATGCTAATATTAAAAATTTGAGGCATAAATATTTTAAAATTAATTTTGATCAGAAACCTATCCAGGACTACTAAATATTGACACTATGAAAGATTGCAATTTTGTCCTCAGTTTGCCTATATTACTGGTGGTTTTTTTTAAGCTTATGGGCTAGTAGAAGAAACATATTTTTATTTAGTTATCTGCTAGTTTTAAAATATTTCTGACTGGTGGGAAGCTATGAAATGAAAATATCCATGTTTCCTCAGCCACAAAATTGTAAATATTCTGTATCATTCTGGGTTATCAAATTGTGTTTAAAATAAATGGCAACAAAATGGCTAATTTTTTTACATTTAAAGATGTTTGGACAAAGCCTTTACAGGAATGACTATACTAGTAACAAGAAATTAATTTGGCCTCTATATATTATCTGGTGGAGGAAAAGTGATTTTACTGCTCTGTAATATTTTAAACTATCCCAAGTCTCTGAAGCTAAAGAGCACGGTCCTTAATGTTTTGCAAATGTAATATGTAACATGGAAATCTAATATTTAGCTGAACAAGTAAACCAGGCTGACGCTGTGCATATTCACCCAGAATCATAACAGATGTTTTCGAAATCACCTTTTAAAGAAAGAGAAATATGAGTCATTAGGACACTAGCATCTCCTCAGACACTCCAAACAGATGGTCTTATAGAGAAAATGGACGACCATCTTTTAGAGACCATAGGTGTGTGGTACAACTGCTGAAGACCTGGAAGCTATTTAGAGATAGCCTTAATCCTTTCATCAGGTGCCACATTTCTAGATCGAAAAAATCAGGTATTTAGAAATTTATTTCTTCAAGTGGTGTTAGATAAGTAAACTATTCCTATAAAAGGATAATAGAGAAAAACAGTTTTCATATATTGCTGCCAACTTAATTACAGGTAGGAGTTCGGGCAATTAAACTTCAAACTTCAGTATCAGCCTTGTTCTGACAAAAACGTGATTTGTTGTAATAAAAACTTTATGCAAGATAAAGGTCAGAAGAAAAATGCAGCTTGCTTTCTGTTTGTGAGAAAGTAATTAATTTTCTGTTTCATATGATTTGTTTGGCTATTTCTTGACTTCAGAAAGGCATGATGGTCTGTAGGGCTTGCTGAGATGCCCCAGGCAGTATGCACAGTATGCACTCCTGCAACATGAAGAAGAAAAATCCCTTCTTGCCCAATCAACAGCGACCCAAGCACATTGGTGTATAACTGCAAGCCACTCTATTGAGGGAAAACAGCAAAACTTAATTCAAGTGGAGAGCAGATTCTTCTGCTTGCCATTTGCAGAAGAATAAACATGAGATTGAGCATCTGAACCTCACCATCAGATCACTTTTTACTGTGCTTGGCCTAGTTTAATTTCCAAGAGAGAAATAAGTTTCTGGTATGATGACCTTGTGGTTAAGTTTGGCTGCAAGAAGTTCTTGCACTTGAGGAATGCTGAATTCTGAATTTTCCTCTGATGCTAAATAGCTCTCCACCAGCTTTGGTCCTCTTTCAACTTCATTTACTTTTGTCAACTAATATGTCACAGGTTAGAAGTTTCATGGAAAAAATAATATAAGCGAGAGCAATATTTTCATTCATAAGGAAGACTTCTGCCCAAATAGTGTGTCACTTTTTTTAATACTAGCATGCTATATAGTCGCCAGCAAAAATTATTATGAGCCAAGTTTATATGGTGAATAAGTTGCTTCAGAACGACTGGGGAAAGAGAAGAGGACATAACAGAAAAGCTGAACGTATATGTGCACGATGCTGCATAACTTCCTCTCTAAATTTGAGGTCATAGATACATTCAATCAGCTAAAATAAATAATTCTGCACACTTGCCCAGGCAGTTTTTCTTCCTTTTCTTTTTGCAGTGGTAAGGAAACAAATTTATGGCTTACCTTTCAAAACCAATCTGCCGTAATGTTTTCTCCCATGTTGAACCTATGCAAAAAGGAGAAAAACAAACACCCTCAGTGAAGAATCGTTATTGTATGAACATTTTTACTCCTCTCCTTTCTAGATGCAGCTGGGATCTATACAGTAAGATGATTTTTCCACCCCTACAGAAAATAACATCTGTTTTCCCCAGAGTAAAGAACCGTTAAGAGAGGCTACCACTGGGTGATGTAACTGTGTGGAGTGGTATCAGCCTACATAACTCCTTTACATTGCAAAGCAGCCGGTCACTCCTACAGTTCACTGCGATTCCAAGGGTGGTCTCCTCTCCAGCAACGTGATCTGTACGTGAGTCCTGACAGCGCTGAGCTGGCATCTCACATCACGCACTCTTCACATTTCAGCTTTTCATTTTACTATAGTGTTCGCCTGATTCTTGCTGAAAGCTTTACAGCTCCTTCTGAAATCCAGACCTTTTACCTTTAAGCAAAAGCATGAAGATGTATTTCTGCTTTATCGTTTAACCCGTCATGCGCAAACATCAGCTGCAAAGAGTTCTTTCTCAAAACAAGCATAAAATCAGGAATTCAGTCCCACAAATTACTCAAATGGGCAGACTCACCCCAAGAGTTGCCCTCAGTATTTCTGATGTCCTTTTACCTAGATTTTCTCAAAAATACCCCCCAACACACACACACATACATATACTGCAAGCATGAGATGAAAAGTTTTCAGATCTTAGTAGTTTTTTCCTTATTGCCAATCCCTTTCTTGCTACTACTATGTCATCATTATAAATACAGGCTACTGAGAACACAAATATCTCAAATCATGCAGTTCTACAAGGCAAATATGTAGAAGGACATGAAGCTGTGTCATAGGCTCTCTGCCTTTTTATGCTCCTGTGTGAAATGTAACAGGACTGTATGCAATGTAAGCTACTACAGTTCTTTTTGAATGCTTCATCGTACTGAAACTGAAATCAGAGAAGTGGCAGTAATTCCTTTTGCTGATGCAGTCCATCACCTAAAGGGCAATATAAATTAGGAATAAATAGATTCCTGTGAGTGACATTTAGTAGCACCAGAGACAAGCAGTAATGTTGCTGAGAAGTACTGAGAAAGAGAGAAAAAACATGAAGGAAATCAACTTTGTCTGATTTAAATCTGGAGCATTTCAGGATTAAATGCACACCATGCAGCAAGTGCCCACAGAAACATAACAAAATCATGGATTACAATTACACTCTTTCCACCAACAAATTAGGTCATACTTGTCAAATTAGTATGGGAAAAGTGGTGACATAGTATTATCAGTCAGAAAAACCTGTGCAGATGTATCTCTTACCATTGTTACCTTTCCATGATGTTAAAGGCATCAGCGCAGAAATCAATGACCCACCATGTCTGTAGTATGGTATTTAACTCTAATCTGCACCATGTTAAATATCTGAAGAATATCTAATAGATGCTTCTGATCCTTGATTTCAGGACACTTACTGATGATCTAGATAAGAACTTAAACGCTCACCTTCTAAGAAGTTTTGGGTTTGAGGGTTTGTTTTTATACTGTATTTTTTTGAAATAGCAACAGAATTCTTTCTACTCAATTGACTAAACTTTCCAGTTTAGCCCAAGTAGAATGTGGAGAATTCCACATGTAATGATACGTTTTTTTCTCTACAATATTATCTAGTATCTCTATTGTTTGCAAATCACAGACTGAGCAAATAAAATCTGAAATTAATAAAATCTCAAAAGTCAAACCCTTATATAGACCTATGTCATGCAAGGCTTCCTTCACAGTTCCTAACTGGACAGCCAAAGAATGAAGTTAACACAGGCCTGCAGAAAATAAATTCCTTGGTTTAATCTCTGTTTTTTAGAAAGGGGAAAAGAAACTACATTAAGGATACAGTTCTAAAAGCAATCAAAATCTGACATTTTACTCCATACTGGAGGGATTTGGGTTGGCTAAGGGCTAGGTTCATGGCCAGTTCCAAACGGGGTCAATATACCACGTAATACTCTTCTGGAACCCCTTCTTCATTCAACTTCTCACCGCCAGTCTCTTCAAATTTCAGTCACACAAATATATTCAGTAAAAGGCTCTAAAAACCTTTTTTAATGAAACTTTGGGGCAATGAACACAAAGCTTTTCTGTTCAGGACTGTTACAGCTACAGCCAGTAATCAATGTAAAAAACTCTTTTAACTGTCCCCATTCAGTCCAAAGCAGGCAGGGATTTCAGGCTCACATCCAGCAGAGTACACAGCTATAAGCAGCTTCAAAACTGAGGTGGAGAGAAGTCCTCCAGTATATGGAAAAAAAAATCAGTCAAGTTCTGGAACAACTGAACAATGTACACTGTTTGATCGGTACAGGAAACTTCTACTGTGGCACCTGTATTTGGTTGAGGCGAAACTTCTGCCTGCACAACTACCTACATACAATACCTTTCATCAACAATAAGTTCATATTCTATAAAAAGAAGACCTTTTAAGACATCTTTAATGTGGGACAACAAACATTCTTACACACATTTCAACTATAAATGAAAAACAAAAATCATGTGTAGCACAATAAACCATCAACCTTTCATTGATATAAATACAGAATCACTCCATTAACTTCTTCTATTATGAGTTATACCCAAAACCCACCACCTTCTGCACACCCCTGGAGTATATCTGGTTTCATGTAGCACTGATGACTAAAAAGATGACTGTGCCACTCCGCAGGTAAGTGCAGGGCAGACGTAAGCAATTCATGTATATCCATATAGTTTATGCAATCCTGCTGGCTCTGAAAAGGTATTCATCAGTTTTTGAAGTTTGAAGATTTGAAGAGTGTTGAAGAAAAGAAATTTCAACAGTATTTCTTAAAACACAGACTAGTACTGGCATCTTTAGTCACTGTTTCTATGCTTTCCACTTTTGTGTATGCTAGTTGTATGAATTTTTCTCCCCGTGATTGGCTGGCTACACTTCAGTTGTATGATATATAGAGAGTCCAACAGAAAAGAGAGAGAGGGGGGAGAAAAAGCAAAAGAGCAAAGGGAATTGGGTCTACAATGGTTTGAAATAATCTTTTGGCTGCAGCTGGCTAGCAGAACACTCTTTGAAATGCATGTGACTCCTCTGAAGCAGAGTCTGCCAAGAACACAACTAACATTTCACATTAAAAAAATATACATCTTTTTTATGGAGCCTTATTTTAAAATGTTTATGATCTAAACATTCTTTTTTAAGATTTGCCAAACCCATCCTCAAAAGTATCAACTTCTACATGGCACTAACAGCCAAAAGTAAATACCCTGAGGTAAGAGCAGAACTAAGAAGAATAACGCTATTAAAAGTCTAGAAAACTTATTATTTGATTTAAACCTTACATGGTGCTTCCAAAACATTAAACAAGATTTAAGTCACGTAACTCTCATTAAAATCAAAACAGGAGTTTTTCATGAATTAAAGACTTGATCCTGCTCCCAAAGAAATCAACAGGAATTTGGCTATTCAATTCAGTCTTTCTCTCTGCTGAGACTGTGGAAAACATTCACCTGTTAACTTTTAGAATCTATCCACTGTTACACTTTTGTTGCTAAGTTAATTTGGCCTCTCTTTGCTTTCTGTTTTTTACCACCATGTCAAAACCACCGAAACTGTTTATAAGAATGTCTTAATTTGGTATCCATGTAATTAAGCTTTTATTCTAAATATTTGCTCCAGAGTGCCTGACCATTCCCATCTGTTCCAAAGATTCTGTTTCACATTAACAGTGCTAGCTTTAAAATTCTTCAAAAAGATGAAGCATGATGTACTTCCAGAATTACTGCTCACGTTTAATAGGAACAATGGTAAAATGCACATCATGCTCACATATGCACTCAATGAAATTCTATCATAAGAATGAACGCATAGGAATATGAGATTTAATAAGATAAAATGAAAAACATCATTCTGAAATGAAAAGTTGTCTTCTCTGACATGTAGGCTTTGATTTAAATGGCAGTTTTCGTATTTGGTTTGGTTTGGTTACAACTCTCTGCTTACTATGAAGTTAACTACGAATGAGAGCACTCATAATCAAAGTGCTAGGCTGCTCATCTTTACAAGCCATGAAGTTTCCTAGCTGCTGACATGCAATGATAGGCCTAGGAAAAGCACAGAATAACATATTCATAGAATCAGAATAACAGGTTGGAAGGGACCTCAAGGATCATGTGGTCTAACCTTTCTTGGCAAAAGCATGGTCTAGACAAGATGGACCAGAATCCTGTCCAGCAGAATCTTAAAAGTGTCCAATGCTGGGAAAAATATTGGATAGGTAATTTTCAGCCATTCATAAAGGTTACACAACTATTTACTTTGACCCATATCATGCCTTATCTGCGAGTGCAGCAGAGGTCTGTAGCTGTCTGGCATTCATTGTAAACGCACAGCAAAAACATATGCCTCCTGTAACATCCCCATGCAGGTATGCATGAAGGTCCCTATTGATGCTGTGGTCCCTACAACCATGTGCAGTACTTACCCACAGCCATGCCACCTTCTCACTTCTCCAGACCTAGTGGTTACTTTGAGAACTACATGCCTGTGTCTGGCTCTGCTCTCAAGGCTTTCTAAAGGTAAGAATAATTCTTGTCTTCTTTTCTTACTGACATAAGGACCAGAAGGAAAAATACAACTTTATTGAACTGAAATAAATGTTTGAATAAGCATAAGGGAGCCTATTTGAAATGTTTCAATAAGCATAAGGGAGCCTGTCAGAATTCAAGTATACAATGGGAATAGTATGACAATCTCCAATGACTGGAACAGGACAAAATGTCTGTCAATTTCATCAACTCAAAGATAAAAAGATTTTTTGGAGCCCGTCAATGGGGGTCTCCCAGAGAGTCACCCAGGCTCTCTGAAGGAACTAGCAAGGTACCAGACACAGCTTGGTCACACTCAGCTCATGAGAGTTACATGCAGGTGTGACCTATATAACCCTGTTATGATACCCTAGAAGCAGGTAGATATTCTTGGAATAGTAACTGCATTGACAGTTGGGTTTTTTTCCAAGTGAAGAAACTGGATTCCTTTCACATGAAACTAAACTACACGCCAAGAACACAACCGATGTGTTTCACAGAATCACAGAATCTTAGTGGTTGGAAGGGACCTTTGAGATCATCAAGTCTAACCACATTAAAAAACAAAACAAAAATAAACAAACAAAAAAACCCTTTAAAAACAAACAAAAAAATGCAAAAAACCCCCCCAAAACCCCCAACAAACCCATAAAACCCCCCCACAAAAACCACTGATGGGCATTCAGTCCACATAACCAGACCAGAGCTAATCAACAGTAAAACTCATTGAAATATGTACCATGGGGCAGCCAGGGACTCTGCACTAACTGCTTCACTCCTATCATATTGTACTGCTTGCAAAGGGAGATGCAGGTCACCCCATCACTCCCAGAGTAACCCCAGAAAAGCTTTTCAGTTACAGTCACCTTGAGGGGTAACAGGACAGGCCAGTGTGCTCAGCCTTAGGATTGTTTTCTGGGATGTATCCGCTCAGCTACAGTGAGCAGAAGCCCTTCTACTGCCCTGATGTACAAAAAAGGTTGGACTGGACGCCCAGCACAGCCACACTTCCACAAAACCCCAGGGAGCTAGTTTTGTAACGCAGAACAGCAAATTATTTCATTTTAAAATTAAATAATATTTAAAACAACTTCTCAAAGAGAAGTAAAGGAAAAGCTGAGTTGTTATGGTGTGCTGTGCATACTGAAGAGACTAAAACCACCAGTAAAACAGAAGTGGAAGGTCAGTGGTCTAGGATTCTGGGTAGATGAAGAAAGTGATTACTGAACACATACCAAGAAAAAAGACCACACGTTGCAAGTCTTTACTTGCCTTCCACTCATACCGGCTTTCAACACGTTTTTGACTGAATAAAGAGTACAAATTTGATCCCTACAGGATAATGTCATGGGAAAGATTTATTGTGTATTTTCTCTTGTGAGGAAAATATTAGATTATTACTATGAGATATAAAAATTGCTTTCATATTAAAATAGAAATCTTGACTCATTCCATGTTAATAGGAAAAATAATCATCATCAGAAACACTACTTCCCCTCTACAGATATTTTAATGAGTGGGAACTTTCACTACTAAAAAGAGCAGAATAGCAATATAGAGCAAAGTGCAATAATACCGACACTATGTTTATGTGTGTGCACAGAGATGAACATTGCTTTAAAATGAGTATTAAAAAGACAACATCTATGGTAAAGTGATTAACAACTGTATCTGGCAGTCACCTCTTTAACTCCAAGCTTTCCCTGGGAGCCCAAAAGGCTCAGCAAGGCTCCCACAGATAAGCAGGGAGCCTAAAAGTAGCTGTTCCAAAGTCTATAGAAATAACTGGAAAGACTGGCATTGAGTTAATGGGCTTTGATAGTTTGTCTGAATGGAAACAAATAACAATAATGAATAGTAAAAAAAAAAAATCTCCATTTTTCAGTAATGTAAACAACAGCTATTATTTGTATCCCAGTAATAAAATACTGAGGTGCAATGTTCTGTGGATAACTTCTTTGGGGAGAATGGGAGCAGAGGAAGAAAAAGTTTCAGAACTTAAAACGTTAAAAGGGACACGGCTTGTTTTCTGTGTGAAGTTTATATGTTTTTATATGAGAATCACACACACACATGAAGATGGCTCTCTAACTGAGCAGCAAAAGATGTGTGGAAGAAATAAGAACTTGGAAAAGGAAAATTTGGGAAAGTACTTCGTACATTTTTTCTTCCACACCAGATTTGTTTAAAATGATACACAGGTAATAACACCAATTTAAATTGTTTGAATTGCTTGACCTTTTTTAAAAATCAGCTTTTTCACAAGGATGACAAGTTCCATAGCTTTTATAAGAATAATGACTTCTTTTGTCTATTTAGATATAGCATAACAAAAACACTTATAGCAAATCTTCCCCCGAAACACAGACATCCTTAAAAGCACTTTTATTTTAACCTCTTTTCATTTTGTCTTTGTTTCCTGAACAAGGCAGTAAAACTAGAAAATCTCTCGGGAATGTGTTTCAGATGAAACCTGAGACAGCTAGTTAATGGAAATCATCTTCTTGTTGTTGTTTAATCTATTATTTATATATTTCTTTGATGTAATGGTTGGTTGGCGCTTTTTAACCCAAATTTCCAAGGATACTGGAGATTTGAATTCATTCTGATGTCTCTAGTTTTTTAAACAGACTTTCTGCCTTCTCCCCATGACAGTGGACCACTGTAAGAAAGGATGAGGAAAAGGGCTTTGCACACTGTGCAAAGCAGAACTTTGTATGTCACCAGCACAGAATTATACTGCAGGAGTAAAGTGGGAAAGAATTAGACAGTCCACAGATACAACTGATCTCTTATTCTGTTTTTTTGGGGGTTTTTTTGGGTTTTTTTTTTTTTTTTTTTTTTTGGTTTTTTTTTTTTTTTTTTTACAGCAGAAAAGGGTGTCAGGGCTCTGAGAAGCTGTATCAAAGGAAGTCAACATTTTCTGACACTGCAAGGGGCAATGTCAATTTCTAATCAGAGAGTCACTGATCTTAAGAGCATCAAAATTCTGCTCTACACCTTCCGAAAGGAGGCCAAATAATAACTAAATGGACCCTTTTTCAAATGTGGAAGACTGACTTTGCTTTGGCTTTAAAAGTAAAAGCAAAAGAACTTAAAGAAAACTTATAGTAGGTCTTATTTTTCATAAACCTGAAGAAAATGAGATTTTTGTCCATTTTTGTTGGCAGAGAAATTCTCTTCTCTCCCACCCCAACCAACACCACTCTCTCTGCTAAACAATATCTTAGAGGCAAGGTTTTCACTTCAGAGTGTAACTGACGGGCACCCTTCCAATTTCTAGAGCTACTCTCTGCTTAGTTTTATTGTAACATAATATACTATTATGAATAATAATGTCGACCTAGTTTCCTGCAGTGATGAATATGTGCAGTGTGCCAGCGCAAGGAATTTGCTTTTCCTTGTCTCATTTTCTCTTTTTGTCTCATCAGGAGAGGTGGGCAAATGTTTATTCACAAATTCTACAGCTTAGACATATGGCGGGGGGGGGGGGGGGGGGGAAAAAAAAACAAGGGGGGGGGGGGGGGGGGGGGGGGGGGGGGTGGTGGGGCGGGGGGGGGGGGGGGGGGGGGGGGGGGGGGGGGGGGAATAAATAACATGCCTTCAGTATCACATCCATATAGAAGAAATTATGGATGAGAGAAATAAGGATAGGAAACTAGGAAATCTTGCACAGAAATAGAAGGAACATTAAGATGCCAGAAACCCAGCATTTTAGTGGTATTATCTTTGACTCCACTAACATTTTTTAATGAATGCCTTTCCTCTGAAATTCTTTTTTTCCTACATAGCTTTTTCTAAAGATAATAAAGAATTATTATTTCATTCACATTATTTTCCTCACAGATTAAGGAAACAAGGACAGTAATTCATTGCTGCTAGGCCTGAGGACCTGACTATATTCAAAGTTTTCAGTAAAACCACCCAGATTGTTTCAGTGGCTAAAATGACACTAGGTAGAAAGACCTGAGGTGACGTGTGAAGGATGATATCCAGAATAAACTTCAGAAAACTGGCTGGAGATATGTACAACCTTAGCACATCAATTTCAGAAGCAGAAAACAACACTTTCAAACTCTCCTTCTGCTTGCATGCCATTAAGAGAAAGCAGCAGTGACTGCACCAGGCAGCAAGACATTTGGGGCATGAAAGCCAAGTCAGTCCCAAAGATCTCTTCAGAAAAGAAATCTGGATGCAGGACACACTCCTCTGGGCAGTAGTGTGAAGCAGGCATTGGGGGAGAGGGAAACACTTCAAACAGATGTTATTTTTCCTCACTAGCAAATATTAAGATGCCTTACCTGGTTCAGCTGACAAGTATAAAGACGTATTCACTCAACAAAGCATTTCTTTGGTTTTCATTTTCTTTGTCTTTACAGAGCTTACAATTCAGGGATTTCACTCAGATTTTCCCAAAGCTCTAGTCTGTGGGAACTGAAAGGGCAAAGCTTTCCTTACCTTCCAACTTCCATTCCTCTCAGTCAAGAGACAGTTGAGTATGTAGCTGTTAAGCTGCTCAGGGAAAACAGAACAGGCAGAAGAATTGGGGAAAACAGAAGGTGGTGAAGGACCAGTAGCAGACTCAGCCCAATCCTTCACTTTGAGGCATTCTAACACACTGCTGCCACTGCCTGGGCGAGGAGCCCAAATGGACCAGGGAGTTGCAAGAAGGAGTCTGCACAGCTGGAGTCTCATGCACCAACAGCAGAGAGACTTCCCACTTGCCCCCACCTCTCCCTCTCCCTCCTGACTCACGAGCACACAAATTTTGGGGCCCTCTGTAAAGCCAGGAAGAGACCACCATCATTTATGCCTCTTCCAACTTGTTGCCCTGCACCCCTGGAACATCTGCTGGATTTCACTGCCCCTGGCAGGGGACAAGAGCCACAAGGAAGTATTATTGATCTGTGCTCTGCTCACCATCTGTGATATAGTCAGTCAAGCCACCAGAAGTGCCCAGACATATTTCACAGGGATCCAATGCTATGTGCTTGTGTTTGGTTTCGTCTATAATAGACTGCAGGATTGCATCCAGTGTGTACTAGCAGATGATTTCACAACACTTAATTAGTTTTCATTAGGATGCCACAAATAGCATGAGCTCTATCAACAAATTAAAGAAATCACTGGGTTGCCTAATCCCTCCCATTTTCAAAAGTACTTGGTGCTTTCAGTCTGGCACGCTTAAAATAGTTTACAAATAGTTTGCTCTTTCTACAGTTACATGCTTAATTAGGAGTATTAGGAATAATTCCTCCCCATTTAGTTTGTTTGGCTAAATCTAAGCCAAAGAAACAGAAAAAGCACTGAAACTTGCCATTCTCATAAGTTTCTAGATGACAAGAGTATTCTCACACTTACTTAAAGTGTGCTTATTTTGTCCTCATTGGAATGTGTTTTATTTAAGTGCTTCATTAGGGTATTAACAGTCATACCTTCTGAGTAAATACTGAAGAGGATGATGAGCGGTAATAATTTCCTACTCAGCAGGGATTTTCATGTTACAGAAATCATGAGTAATTTAGATGTGTGACTCTCAAATGCATTTTTAAATCAGGTATTTTATATACTCACAGGCTGCCTCATTGCCTTTAGAAGCGATATTACATCAGGTCTACTATAGAAGGGACAAACAGCACACTGTATTGTTTGCTTCCTTCCAAAGATACGTGGCCAACAACAGCAATGCTTTTAAGCTAACACCAGCTGGCAACTTCTCCCAATCCAAGAAGATCTGGAAGGTCCCACAATGGGATCAGGTGACAGAGCACAGGTGCAATCAATGACCTTGGAGAATAAGCAGTTCATAAGGCATCGTCATGAGCGAGTATATTAAAAAACATATTTGAAACATCCTTGTTGTGCTTAAAATAAGACAGACCAAAAATGCGACAGATCAAGCCAACTTCATATGAAAGATATTGGCCCAATTTCTAAAACCACTTGTGTCATCCCAAACTTTTCTCTGCATCAATTTTAGAAAACTACTTATACTGAATATAGAAATTTGGGCATCTTGGCAACATCTTCTGCAAGGCATAAAGCCTGTCAAAATTTCTCCTCTTTGCCAGCTGGAATGCATTGAGTATATTTTATGTGGTTGCAAATGTGAGTTACTCACAGCAGTGGGGGACACTGTACCCACTACAGGCTGAAACAGAAGTAATTAAGTGGAGGAGAGAAAAATATATTCAATAGGAAAAGTGGCTGAAAAGTACAAAAGGGATCAATTTCTGAAAAAGAACAAGTCATGCATACAAATATTTGTATTGGATATATACAAAGATTTATATTGGAGAGAGGTGTAAATGTCAAACTGCACTAAATCTAAACTTAATTTAGATCTAAATTATTTTTATCTTAATTTAATCATCTTTTATCTGGAATGACTTCTTTAAAGACATTTTTTATGAGAAAAAAAATTAACTCACAGTCTAAAACCTGTACATCACCTCTTCTAATTACCATTTGGGAAAGGAGTTTAGTAGCAGAAATAATTTTTTTTCCAAGTCACCAATCCATGTTTGTATTTCACATCAACACTAATAGATTTATTTTTGAAAATCTGTGGATGTAAAGTACTAAGACTTCACTGGGGCTTTCAGTAATATTTCATCCATCTTTAAAAATTATATTTTCTAGGTTAGATTTTCTGGAGTATTTACACCTTTGACATCATCACCCTATCTATATGGGACAGAAGGACAAAATGACACCTAACTGATACTGCTTATGGGCAAAGAGGGCTCTGAAAAAGAAAGAAAAGACAAAGAAGAAAAGAAAGTAAAAAACAAACAAAAAAACCCCTTCAAATCTACCTATGTACAAGAAAAGAAGGCGCAGCCTTGCAGGTTATTCACTACTAATCTGACTTATTTTCTCATATGGCATTAGTTACACGTTACTTGAGATTTTAAAGTAATTTCCAACTTTAAGCAAATACCTGCTCAAGTCAAAACTATGTACAAAATTAAGGATTAATTCACCAGAGAGATTTTAGACTTCAAGTAAATTTTTTCCTATTAGTGCCTCATAACGAAGTAATTGTTGAATTAGTAATACATCTGTCAATCCCAATCAGCAATTATAGTTAATACATATAAAAAAAAAATTACCGCTCCATTTTAGAACGTGAATAACGAAGGTTTGGCATGAGGTTCTAATTATCTACTGACTGCGAGCCATGCCAACACCAGTGTGACAAAGTGTATCTTAACTCCTAATGCTAATGTAACCCTGCTGAATAGGTCTTCCCAGCACCAATCGTGGCACCAACCCTGAGAGCAGAGGCCCGGCGGGATTTGTACAGGTGCAAGAGCTGGCCCATGTTCACGAGAAGTTCAAGGGTGAGGGTGTGAGCTGCAAAATAAGAACAAACGCAACAAGCCAGCTCAAGTGATTCAGCCAAGGCGAGTCAAACCTCTAACAGAAGTCAGTAATGGCTTCTTTTCCACACCACAGTGAACAAATAAATACGCACTCCATGTCAAAAACAGTACCTTATACCCCATACTTATCTGAGGAGAGATTAAAAAAACAATGAGATGCTTTTGGCTGACAGGTTTTCACCCATAAATTATGGACCCTGAAAGATGCTGAACACCCATACCTCCTACTTACCACACGCAGTGAAGAGAAGAAAAACTCACACTGGAGATTTTTTTTAATTATTTGAATTATTAAATAATTCAGGGCTCTATCTCTTGTGCAGTTTTCATGGAGTGCTGTAGGTGCTGTGGGCAGATTATCTCTTAGCTTTGAGAGGTTAACACAACTTTCTGTTACATTGTACACTGAAAAGGATGTGTTAAACGTGTGAGAAAGCAAACACACACAAATACTGAACTGCACAAGAAAGAGTGAAGAATTAAAAGCACAAAGAGGAAAATAAAGAGTCTTCTTAGTAAGTTTCAACACACATGTCAAACAGAAACCAAGAAATAAATTCTGCACTTTGATTTATGCACAAACTCGTCAGGGATCTGAATGACTTGTCTTAAGATACCTTGCATTTTATGCATTCCTACACTGGGAACTCAATTCTCTAAACTCACTTTCTAAATTCAAGAAAATACCTTTTCTGCATCAGCACTGTCTAAAGGCCAAGCAATAGTGGGATCCAGCTGGTCTGGGGGCTATAAAAACACAGAAGCGAACAGATAGTGCTTGCCTTGAAAAACCTGCAATCCAAACAGGACACAAAAACTAAGGGAATTGTTAAAATCCAGTATATTAGGAAAGGCTGAGGAAAAAAAGGAGGCTCTAGACTGTATTGAGCTGGGACACGATACTGAATCATGATTTCGGTAACATGCTTCTGCAGCTTCTCATCTTTCCTTAAATGGCTGGAAGTTTCTATTTAGGTAACTCTCAAGTGACATCTCTTCTTGTATCAGGCACAACAAATCCATACGTTTCTTGAACACTCTCCCTTGTTTTTTCCACCTTGAAATTGGCCCAACAGAATGGATGTGGATAGCAGCTGTGTCCTGGAAGATCTCTGCTTGCATGCAAATCCCGCATAAAGTAAGAAAATTAACAAATAGTGACTTCTTGATTTAGTGTATATCACATCTCTCCCTCTCCCCTTCACATTTGCACCATTAGTACTGGAAGTCACTGAAGAAGAGAAGTTGCTACACTGCAATTTCCAAATGCTTCAAACCCTGACAAGGAACCTCTGTGTATGCCTAAAACATACCGGAGGTCCCAGCTGTTGGAAATATCCTGAGAGGTTTTGGAGGGAGCTGTTGGAGTACATGCCTGACAAACTGGATTTGCCAAGTAGTGATATCAGGATTATGAGACTCAATTTTTTTATTTTATTTTCAAGAGATTCTTCCAGTGTCAACAGAGAAGGGCCACACAAATACTCAGGTCAAATGCTTACGTGACAAACTGGTTAGCACTGGCATTTGCACTTCTGCAAGAAATGTTAATGTTGGGAGACCTCCTGCTGATCTCAAGAAGCGTGAACCAAAAAGCACACTTTGAAATATAAGCAAAAGGAGAGCTCAGCACAGCTGAGAAATAAGGTCTCCAATTATTGCAACAAGCCAGATATCTTTAACCAAAAGACTAGGGAGGTGCTACGCAACAGACATGTGGAAGCAAGAGGAAATGCACCGCAGAGGAAATCCAAATATAGCATGTAAAGACATGTTGGGTTATGTGAACACAGATGCAGCTAATGAGGGACAGGTCCGTGAAGGTTGACTTATGCTTGGCATATGAATAAAGCAATTAGCCAATTAAGAAAATTATGTTCGATGACAAGAAATAATAATGGTACAATTTACTCAAACTGATTTTACAGATACAAAAGGAAACCATGGATCTACTTTCTGTGCTGTTGCATTTCACTGGATGCCCTGTGTAACTAGAAAGATGAAGCTCCTATTTAGGAATGATCAGCATCTCTACCAGCAGCATATGAGATTCACAGCAGATAGATACACATTTCAGGTGAAATTCTATAATTGTTCAGTACGTTAAATGTTTACATTATCGGTACCTTCCGCTTGATTTTTATGTATCACAATAAGTGATTTTGTAGTGAAAAATCCATATTTTTTGCACTGATGAAATAGCATAATTTCTACTACAAAAAGCACTGAGCAAGAGAGAAAACTAGTACATGATAAATTGAAAGGGAGGTCTGAGAAAGACCCAAGATAGATCTATGAAATCTTCTACTGCAGCTACCAATAGAAGCATTAGGGTAAACAAACAGATTCGAAAACAGATCACTGGCTCCAGTAATTTGTAATATTAAGAAATAAATACTCACATGCAGAAAAGTTTCCTCCCTGGGGCTGTCAGGCAAGGTATCCTCAAGGCTATGTGGCTGGTGGACCACAATATGAAAAAGCTGTCTATGCAGGGAAACTCAAAAATCTTCTTTGCCTCTCAGCAACTGGTGAATCTCTTGTGTGTCAAGGAGTACTAACTCTTCATGGTAAAAGCACACCTGAATTAAATGTGTTCTTCGATCACCTGGAGGTATCTGCACAGCCATGATGACATTTGCTGACACAATCAAGTCTAAGTTATTATGAACTTGGGTAATGACATAAGACCAGGGATCACACCTGATCCTGGTCTTTGTTTATGCCATTTGTATAAGAGGGTCTCAGACCTTTTCTTTTTGATATATGTTGAATACAATCTTAGTCGTCTCTTTGTTCAAAGAAACCTTCTAATAATAGCTTCAAAAATGTATAGGATGAGATATTCATCCTCATCTTTGTCTTTTCACAGCAGATGCAGTGACTGAGAACTTCCATACAATTCCTGGAGATATCAATAAAGTCTTGCTATCAAGGAAGTTGAATTGTCACAAACTCCAAGAACAATAGCTACAAATGGGTATATCTTGACTGAATGCCAAAAAGGAAAGCGATATCCAATTCCCAAGACAGAGCAACAGCAAAGACAGACCAGTCACAGAAGTCTCCCAAAATAGCACAGGGTACAGACGGAGCCACACAAATGCTTCTACCATAAGGTATTTTTAGTGTGCAACACATTTAATGAAGTTTAAACAGAAGCATCAAATGAGATATTGTCACACCAATTAAAACTAATGTCCCAGTGAAATGAATGTGAACGTATGAAAACATATGTGAATGCTGTTCATTTTAAAGCCTCTATTACTTGCCGCTACCCTACATAAAGATGCACAAGATTTCCAGTAACAGAGATCATTATTCAAAGCCTAGCCAAACACTGGGAAATAGCCAGAGAGATTATGACATAACTATCCACATCCTGAACTAAGAATTTCAAAACAAAAAAGCCACTCACATTGTTATTTATGCTGAAATATTACCCAACTTTTCTACCATTTCTGAGTTCCAAAATACACTAATCATCTTCCCAGGAATACATTATTTATTTCATTTAACAGTTTTCATATACAACTTCCAACTGAGGAAGGAATAATGAAGAAAAACATGTTAGGATAAAGTATCTAAAGAGTAGAATGATCCTGATAGGTTTGATTTACATCTGAATGGGATTAGAATCAGCATTTGGAAATTGAAAAAGTCTATACTCCCCTCTCCAAACTCAAGTTTTTCAGCTCATAAACCTTTTTGGGCTTTATAACAGCTTGCTTTGCAGTGTCTTCTGCATCCCATATGCTAGGGGGATGGGTTTTATTAATATTAATAGAAAATTATAGAAGCCAAACTTTATGAGCACTGACCCAAATATAGAGGATACTACCTCAGAAATAAATACATCCAAAAATAGGTACAACTCCAAGGTGAAAGTTGCTATTTGTACCACAAACAGTAACACTAATAAAAAAAACCTGACCTCTATAAACATGGGATCACCTTGGCAGTGGTCCTAACTCAGAGAAGAGAACATGACAGTGAAGGTTTCAGAGATGAATGCAGTCACTGTGTGACATGCAGAAAGCAGTGAGGGAAAGGAAGCAGAGGGAAAGGAAGTTTTTCCCGTTTTCCATGATGTGGTGTTTTTTTCTGATATCTAAAATACCAAAGCCATATTAACAAATCTTAGAACACCTAGCATAATGTCATGTAAGTCTGATATTTAACCTTTATCCATTCTCAGAGTTAAAAATATCATACCTTTTTGAGTACAGAATGGAAAGTAAGGTTCTGTGACTGCTTTTGCTAAATACTTGTTGCACAACGTGGGCAGATACCCAGCTAAGCTTTGTATTCTGTGTCCATGAAAAAAACTAACAAGGCACCTTCTACCTTCTCATGTAGAAGAGAACTGCTGTTATGTACATCAAAGCTTTAGAGACCAAAAAAGACATCTAGTGCTTTTAGGGAACAATGAGCTACCAACTGCAGGCTGTTTCTCTTACTAAACTCAGCACCAGTGGTACAACACTGCAGTGTATGCAATGGGTTGAGCTGTAGCACCAGCAGTGATATATGCAGGATTGCCTTTATGATTTTCAGGTCATGTCAATCTCTCCTAATGAGAAGTCCATTTAAAATTAAATAGCCTTTACATAAGTTAATATCCTTGTAAAGCGTAAAGGCTTCAGAGTGCTTACAATAACTATATTACTCTACAACAAAACTAACTCTTGTAAAAGGAAATAACTGAATTTCCTGATGTTGTTCGTACTCAGTATTTCCAAAGTAATAAAACTGATACTTCAAACAACTTTTGAAAAGTCTTTGAAATCAAGAGCTGCCACTGCCTAAAAGATAAAATATTTGCTCTTCTCTGAGAAAATTACATAGTAAAACATAAACATTAATTTTTACCTTTTGATTTTTATAAATCACCCACCAATTCAATACAATATGTTGTATTGAACTCTTCCTATGGCTAAAAAAAGAGAAAGCAACAGGAACAACTGTGAGCTCTGAAGAGGAAATGTGGTATCATTTTCTTATTGTTATCCAGAATGACATAGGATAGATACAGAAACCCATCTTTGATTTTTTCCAGATGTCCGTGGAACCGTATCAGCATTCCAGCTTTGTTTTATGTGGATGTGTATTCTGTGAACTTTCTTGCTCAGGATTTTCTTTTTTATCATATATGAGTGAATTTTGACAATGTCTCAGTGAAGACATGAAAAGTCATTAAAATAATTTTAAAATTCAGGCATCATAGGTGGTGTGTAATCTAACTTGTGGAAAGGCTGTTGAGAGAAAGGATGGTGATGAACAGGTGGTATTTTACTCTCAAGGCAATGCGATTTCATGAGCTGAAATTTATTTTGGTATCATAAAAATATGATATGATGAGAATACAGTAGTGGAACACAGGGCCAGTCCTGCATGGCTGTAGAACCAATATATTGGGCAGAACGATGGCTCACACCTATATGCCAACAAGACAAATCTTATCTCAGTCTATGTCCAAAAGTTTTCATTTAAAAACTGCATAACATTCTTTATTGACACTTAGACATGTGACTGGAAAGTGTTGATTCCCTCCCCCAAATCTTGTTGAGGCAAGAGCTGCATGAGCAGTAACATGAAAGACTGCAGAAAGGCAAGGCAACCATGGACTCTGAGCTGCTTAACCAGACTGGTGGACAATATGCCTATATATCTGCTAACTTGTCCCCCAACTTTCTTTCATCCCCGCCTTCTGCACGTTTCATGACCACTGAGCATCTGACCAAGAAGTACAAGTTCAATAAATCATCGCTGGTCATCTCAGTTCTGCAGATAACAATGTTTTACTGTGTGACAATTATATGCACTGCAGCTAACAACACTCCAATTATTTCCATTTTGATAATAAAATCACAGGCTTCTTTTTTTTTCTGTTAGATCTCAAAGTATTGCATCCCCTGGAAACTTGCCTGTTTTATACCTCCCTGCACATTTTTGGAAGCACACAACCTTGGCATCAAATAAATTGAGCTTCTACACCATTGCCCATTCTACACCATTCTACACTATAGAATACCTTTTTTCCTCACCAGTACATACAGCTTTTAAAACTTTTGTCAATTTCATGAAATTAAATTTTATTACTGAAAAAACAGTGCTGAAATGTCTCCCCCCCTTGCTTAGTGAGGTTGCCTAACTGGGTAATTCAATCAGCCTGATTCCTGAAATTGCACAGGTTGCTGTGCAGTATTAAAACTTAATAATCACAGAAAGCTCCTGCTGTAATGAATGAGATGAAAACGTGCATGTTTATATAAACAGAAATAAATTAAGCACAGTCTGATAGCAGTTTAAAAGGCATTCCTTGCCCCCTCCACGCAGCACTGATTATTACGACCTCTGCTAGTTTTGTACTTTATTCTTAGGCAAACATAAAACATCAGATATCCAAGAATAAGGTAAAGGTTAGCTATGAAATAAGGGGAATTGGGAAACCGGAAGTGTTACAATGTTGGAACTGTTGCCATCAAAACATCAGCTTCAATTATTTTTCACTCTTGAGATGTTTGACTGGGGTATCAGTTGCAGTCTAGGCATTCCTACCTCAGAGCTGCATGTATACATAAAAAGTTAACCACAAAACCCCTATATTTTTTATCTCCTTTCTGTTAAAACAGAGGAGGAAAAAAACGTACAGATGTATAAATAAGATTTTCACCAGTATGTCTTGTAATTCCACAAGTTTTATACTGCAGTTGTGTTCAATTAGCACTAGACAACCACACCCTCCAGGTGGACGTAAGATTTTTAGGACCATTAAAATCCAGCTTGGCACCATAACTAAGGACTTTATTTCTAAGAATGATGGTAAGTTGCTAGACTCTACAATAGAGCCTGTTCTGGGTGTAATTTGAGTCCTTTGACATTTGTACAGTTGAGGTAAGAACATGAGTTCTCTCATGAAACATTACATTATTCACAGACAAACCTGTGGGGTCTAGAAAAATCAGGAATTTCCTGGAACCTACTATGTAGCCATTTGTGTCATCGCCAACATACTGCGGGGTTACAATCCGTGACCAGGTCAAACTCTGCTAGCCCTAAAGGATGAGATAAAAATCATCTTTTTGCATTTCAATGGTCTAAAATTGTCTGCCAAAAAGACCCCAAAAAAGAATTTGCTATATTACATTTCTTGGCCATAATGGCTTTGTAAGGACGGTGATGCATGAACCAAATATACATAAAATGTTATCAGCTTTTATCACTGTGTTTTTTGGATTGGGGACTGTTTGAAATGTATAACTGCATACATAACATCAAAATACCAGCAGGATCTTTTATTAAGTAATGTATTCTGAATTAGGTTAGTCCCAATTCCCCTCAGGAAAGGACTGAAGAATATTTTTATCAAGAATGACCTTTCTCTCTTCTGCAGCGTATGGTAATAAATTGAGGATAACAGACCCCCAAAAGCTTGAGAAAAGTCTTATCAGCCACTGGCTGGAGTGCATCATAAATGCTTTTCAATGTTTCACAGTATTTTGATGTGAAAATAGTTTTAAAATTGTTTTCTGTTTTAAAATAGGCATTTGGCATCAATGATGATATTCGGAAATCAAGTTCATTCTCTGGACTCTGAGAGATAGTATATTCTACTCTCCCTATTTCGAGACACATAGAAATATGATTACAGTTTTGTCATGAAACATTTTTAATTTACAACTTTCACTGATGCTGTTGAAAATCTTTCTGGTTTCAGTCTCGATGATGACTATAATATTTATGGAATTCAAATTGTTGATTCCTTTAAACAAATCCTTAAAGAATGTGGTATGATAAAATGCAGCATTAAACACATTATATACGGATGGAAACGGTGCAATGCTCCAGATCTAGATATTAGGAAAATGGTAGAATTGTAATGTAACAAAAGAGGGACGTTTAAGACTCTGGAAATCAATTCTGCCCTTCTAAACTCATCTAATGAGTTGTCTTCCTTCCAAAGAAGGGTGGCTTTTTTCTTATGTGAGTGTTAGGGAATTTTTTTCTTATTTATTTTGCTCTGTGTTAAACATAAGCATGGCAGACATGCTGCACATTGTTTATACGAAAGGTGTAATGCATCCTGTGTGGTTATTGAACCAGACTCATATATCTGGCAGCAATTGAAAGGGATTTTAAGACAGAATTTCCATTTGGAAGAAAATTTGAAGTGTGCAAGTCCGTACTGTATTTGACTCAGGTTTAGGACTATGTTCTAACACACTGATGCAGGAAAGCCCACAAAAGCTTTTCAAGTCCTTTTTTTCCAGCTGGCTCCAACCCATTTATGCAAGCAATGCCTTTTTCTTTGTGTCATTGGGTGATTTGGTTTACATCACAGATCACCTGGAACAGCTCAGTAAACCCCCATCCTTGCAGCTCAAGGCTAATCTTGAGTTAAGAGCTGGCTTTTGTCCTGAGCAGTCTCCAACCCAAACTGCCCAGGGGAGCACATCCACTGGGGGTGCTGCACCGCCAGAGACCACCCCTCGTAGCTGCCACCCCAAGGCATGACACCTCACCTGTGCTTGCAGCTGAGATGTCCAGCCATAGCAGAGTGGCTGTGGTGAGCAGCTGTCATCAACTCAACTCACATTTGCTGTTTGCTTCCCAGCTGAGACCCGGGTCAGGCTGCTGACATAAAGTATCAAGGCTCAGACTCAGGGACCAAAACCCCCTCAAACTTACAATGTTGGCACAGGCAAATGCAAAGGCACACTAACTAATGAGGTTTTCTAGAAATACTCAAAATGATTACGTGATTACGTGATGATACATAAAGATGTAAACAGCCAAACAGAACAGACAAATCCTCAGGAATAAAGTGAAATATTTATTCTCAGTGGAAAGCATTTGCCTAAACAATGTCGAACACACAAATATATAGTTTCCTATTCCTGCAAAGTAATTCTACAGTAAGACTCCCCAGTAAAATATTTATGTTACAGTCATTTGAACGATCAACAAAGGAACTTTTCAACATGGTGCTCTGCACCAGCCCAGAAATGCTGGTTGCTAAAGCACTGTGGTGTTGGTCCTTAGACCCCCATACTGCTACAGCAAAACACTGCCAATGAGCCAAGATAACCAACCCAACAGCAGGGCTGCTGTCACTGTGAAGGTCTAACCCTGCAGACAAGTTTTTTCACTGCAAGTGTTTGTGTGAGCAGCCTGTTTCTGACTTTGCTGGTCTTCAAGAACTTTTCATAATACAGAAAACAGGCTTTCTAGTAACTTGGGATTAAAAGTTGTTGTTAATGCATGCTGTCTGATAAGATTTTCACAGAAAGGTTAAGCTTCTAACAGCGGACAAGCAAGGCAGTGGCTCCTTACAAAAATACATAAGGCTACTCTGCACATTTGCTTCTTAATTTACTAAAAGCACTAACCAAGAGTATAAATCAACAAAACAGTTACTCTCTTCTGATTTAATTTTCTTCACACATACATTCTGCTCTCCTCTCTGCTATTCAAGTTTTATCAAGTCTTCTCCTTCACAACTGGCCTTGATTTCTTCCTTACATTTGCTACTTCAGTTCCTACCCTTAAGAGGGAGACAGACAACAGCTACTTGATTCCTCCTACCAGCAGCCCCCAAACACAAGGTGATGGTGACAGTCACTCTTCTCTTCTACTACCCTACAGCCAAGTGTACTCATCCTAGCTACAACTGGGACACAAAAAAGAAAACTGTCCAAGTCTGCATCAACAAGCATGCTGAGTGTTTCCTCAGGTGTAATGTAAGAAAACCTTCAGAAGTCCACCAGCTTCAGAAATAAGTAGTACATCCCATGGGACACCGAGCAGTTTGCCAGCTATTCTCTCCAATACAAATCTGACTGTCAAAACCACAAACTGCGAGTGGCAGTGAGAAGGTTCACTTCCCATGTCAAGTTCTCTTAAATGGAGGAACACAAATGAGTATGGTAACATCATTACAGCGCAATTATATACATGATACAGAAGGGTTAATATATCAAGGGTGAAAATTGCCAATTTAGAATATTGCTCAATTTTCACATGGCAGCATGTGAGTCCAGAAATAAAGACTCCATAAGTACAATGAACACCAACTTTCCGAGCTGCTAGGCAGCAACACCCATCAGGAAATTAAGCAGGACTTATCATACATGCCTAAGAAGCAATTACAGAAGCTTCTGTTTCCCCCGTCATAAATTTCTTGGCTGCATAAAGGTGCACTAAAAGTGTTGATGAAATGTTGACATTCAATGTGTTCTGAATTAAAGGAAAATTAACTGTCATGTGCAGAATAAACTATTGTTGGAAGTTTCTGTGAGGGGAAAAAAAAAAAAAGGCATGCTAACACCTTTGACTAATTAAAAGTTTATCACAGGATCTGTTCCATATGCTATAGATTTCTGATTCTTGGGAACGCTAAACTGACAGTCAAAACCAGACATTGGTAATATTGTACAACCACATGACTTTCTAAGACCTTGTATAATGACTGTATTTGTGCCACTACAACCTACCCTCACAGCAGTTTTTATGGCTAAGCATTCTTTTTAGTCCCAAATTCTCCTTGACTCCATAGAGAAATTCCTTTTTACGTATTTAATGACTCAGACAATGTGTATCACCTATGCAAGAAACTGCATACTATGAAACCAGAGAATGATAAAACCTACAATTACTTTTTTTTGCCCTTTATGTCATGTCTCTTCCCTTTCTGTCATTTGTTAGGTTTTCAGAGGTACCTGCCATGTGAAGTAGCATGACAGGAGCTATGAATGCTCTACTGCAATCCATGTGTGCACTACCTGTGCTAATTTCTGAAGAATTATCCCTCTCGGTGGAGATTTGGATAAATGATTACTCATTGCTTTTAAGCTCATTATTCTGCAGGGTTAGTCACTGAAAAGAGGGAAGCTCTGAAGAAATCCTACCCTCATTATTCTTTAAGTTGTGGTATCTTCATAAGCCCCAAGCCACATGGCCAGATCCTGCTGCAAGTCACACGGTACTAACCACAGAACGGGAAAAGTCATTTCTCAGAGGAGTTTACAAGCTAAGTCAAGGCAGACTGGGTTTTTTTTAATCCACAATAAGTGGATTTTTAATCCACAATCCATGGAAGTACCATGAAGAGACAGTCTTACTGCTTGGGATAAGAAGGATGAAATCCATATATTGACTTTTAAGAACAGTATTTTATTAACCTGCATTCTGGAAATGCTTTCAGCTTTTCATATGCTCAGGCTTTAGCATCTTGCCAATAATGCAAGTGACAAAGCTTCATATCACGTGGTGACAATGTACCACAAAGCCAAAATACATGAGGTAACCGATATATCGTAAAAACTGAACAAAATGCCTTCCCAGGTAACTAGCTGTCTGTAATGATTTAATAATCAATAAAGACTGTAGCTCGGGACTTCAAAAATATGCAGGTATCTACATTGCACTAAAACTAGACTTTTATATTATGAGATTTAGTATTGTCGGTCTTACATGGGTGCTGGAGAGCATGCAGAATCTGTACAAACTCAGCTATTAAAATATTGGCATATAATTTTCTTTCCCCATGAGCTATCACTCCCCACTCTGGAACTGGTCTAGTTAAATATCTAACACCGTAAATTTGTACTTTATTTTCTAAAGTAGAAATCACAGGCTTAGAAAATGCTGAGTTCAACACATATATCCTCTCAATGAAAGGTTATCCTGATTCTTCTGCAGTAATACAGCCGGTTGCTTCATACTACAAAAACTTTGCTGTAGTGGATATTAATTTATGAAAATTCTCCTCTTGCTCCTTGTAGAAACAGCACACAAGCACAACCTGACTTCTGTGATAATAGAAAGACCTGTTTATAATACATTTAAAAGTATTTTTTTACTCACACTTTGGCCAACATTATGATCTTTGAGATGACACAGAAAAAATATGATTAAAATGCAGATGTCCAACAACAAAATGCCCACTCTTAATGGAATAAAGGTTTGCTTTTAAACATACATTTTCAAACTGAGAAGCTTACAAACGACATTCATTTTAGTTTCAACTATAACAGCCCTCTACAACTGCTGAAGGGACTAAACACTTCAGTGTTGACACATCTCAGAATAAAGAAATGTGAGAAAATACAGGTATGAGGTCAAAAGAAGGGCTCAAGTTTAAAGTAGAACTTTGAATGTTGAAATGAAGAATTGATTAAACAGAAAAGGAACAGTATTTTACACATAAGAGGAAGGTGACTGAGGTCTCAACTCTGCAGCTAAACCAGTTGTCCAGAAAGTGCCTTGATCTCTGCCTGGTCCATGAGAAATGGATGCATTCAGTAGTGAAGAATGATACAGGGAAGCCTGGGATACAACACTGGTTTTCTTAGGCACTGTACAATGGGGCTGTTACCTTTGATTTCAGTAAATAAAATCATTCCTGAGGACATAGTGACTTTTTCAGCATTAAAAGGAAATGCTTACTTCACCATGACTTCTGACTAAAAATGTTATCTTGTTATGTAAACTTACTAGTTTTGTTAATGCCATTTGGATTAATTTAATTTCATAAGAAGTAACATGTTTGCAAATAAAATTTTCAAAATTATCAAGACAATTCAAGGTCAAGAAATTATCATAATACTTGTTTCACAAAACAGTATTTCAAATTTTCAATATTTTCAAAATATTTATTTTGGTTTTTTTGTGAAATGATAACAAGAATCCATGAGATAGTTCAAACTCCAGGCAAGAGTTGGGCCAATTAGCCATGCTAGATGAAAGACCTGCATGCATCTGTGACCCTTCACAAAAGAAATATGAAACTGCATGAAGGCTCTTAATATTCTGCCCCTTAATAAGTAAAACCCTCATCTTTATTTCCAATGGGTTAATAAATCCAACTAAAATCATGGAATCATAGAATCATTTAGGTTGAAAAAGACCTTTAAGATCATTGAGTCCAACCATTAATCTAACAGTGCCAAGTCCAACACTAAACCATGTGCCTTAGCACCATGTCTATGCATCTTCTAAATTCCTCCAGGGACATTCACTCAACCACTTCCCCGGACAGCCTGTTCCGATGCTTCACAACCCTTTAAGTGAAGAAATTTTCCCTAATAGCCAATCCTCTGGCACAACTTGAAGTTGTTCCCTCTTGCCCTATTACTTGTTACTTGGGAGAAGAGACTGACCCCCACCTGGCTACAGCCTCCTTTCAGGTAGTTGTAAAGAGTGATTTAGTCTCTCCTGAGCCTCCCTTTCTCCAGACTAAACAACCCCAGCTCCCTCAGCCACTCCTCCTAAGATGTGTGCTCTAGACCCCCCACCAGCTTCATTGCCCTTCTCTGGACCCGCTCCAGCACCTCAATGTCTTTCTTGTAGTGAGGGACCCAAAACGGACACAGTATTTAAGGAGTGGCCTCACCAGCGTCGATGATCACTCCCCCAATCCTGCTGGCCACACTATTTCTGATATAAGCCAGGATGCTATCAGGCCTTTTGGTCACCTGGGCACACTGCTGGCTTATATTCATCTCAAATAAAATAGACTTTACAGATGTAGTACTTTTCAAAAAACAGCACAACTTTAAAAAAATACTAAGGAGTATTTAATAAATTTAATAAATTTTAATAAATAAAAGACACGAAATCTCACCAGGTATACAGGAAAAAATAATTATTCATTCTTATGAAAGGTCAGCTGGAGTCCCAAGCCTGAGCTTTCAATAAATGGTGAAACCTAATTTATTTGTACTTGGTATTGCTGCTTCCTAATATAACCCAAAACCTCAGGGACACACTTGTAGTAATGCAAACACAGGATGGTCTTTCAGCCAAGAAATCATTTTAAAATTTATCTAAAGCATAAAGTTATTATGATTCCACAATGGTGGCATGCATTTGTTTAACATTCACTCGGCATACTGGGGACAGAGAAGTATCTGAATTTAGTTCCCATGATCTAACAGAGAAGCTATCTAGGCAACTTTGTGCTTTAAGCCTATTTTTCTACACGTAACCAATTCGTAAATAAAGCATTCAAAGTGTAGACAGTAAACAAATGCAGAGATTCACAGTAAGTCTTCAGAAGGAATTCAAGGTAACCATTTCAGGTCCATCAGTTCTATTATTTGATGTATAAGAAAAACAACTAGAAATAACTGAATTGACCCTTTTGGCGTTCTAAGAAACACTGAATACAAACTTAATTAGTGAATAGTTGAATCATTCTCAGTTGTATTTCTCATGGACTAAAATACTGTTATGAAAAAATACATGTTTCAGTAGATCCATCTGCAGAATTCAAGACCAAGAGAAGGCAGAGTAAGCACACAAAAACCATGGATACACACCACTACAAATAAGAGAAAAAGAAATCAGAGTATTTCTACAGGCTGACTAAACACAAGAAGAGGATACACTTACAGGGGAGTAGTACGATGAGGAATAACTGCACTAATTTATTGGAAGTAAAGTTTAAAAGAACGTCATCGAAAAAATTCCTTCTGGTAGAAATGCCATTCGTAAGATGTTTAAAATTACTCCTACGAAAAAATCTATAGCGTGCATACTGAAGAATGAGACTCCATATTACCTTGCGATCTAATTTTCAATTGCCTGTCTCACAGATTCTATACTCAAAAGATGTTACCTAATCTAATAATCAGAATTTTATTCCATCAGAAGTACAAATTTAATAATGAAATTGTATTACTGCATGAATACGTCTACATCTGAAAAAAATCAGATTCTGTTTTATATGGAGATATCATCAGTGAAACAAGACCAATTACCTAGCTCTTGATGGCTTAAGAAGATTAGCTTGGTTCACACTTTTTGTATATGAACTATGATTTTAAAAAGAAATTATCTGGGGGGTATTCAATGTTAGTTCCGTACAATGCAGTTGTGGCTAACCAGAACTCTTTCATTAAGCTAAATAAGGAGCTCTAACAACAAAATTTTATTAGCACTAGGCAATATTCACAAAGCTCCGAAGGAAGAAGGACCCTCTGTTGGCTAAACATTTTTAAACACCTCTATCACCCCGCCAATATACACCTCCTATACAGCTTAGAGAATGCTCTAGCATTTTGTAGTCATCCTGAAAGAGAAGGTACATGAGCTTTAAAAGAAAAAGAGGAAAAAAAGAAGAACAAAATGAAGAAGGTCAACATTCCAGGGCTTACTTATCCTAAATATAGCATATTTATCAGCTGATTTTGAATAAATTAAGTCCAGGATAAGACCAGAATATTTTAAAATGAGCTTGAATTGCTACATGTGTGCTTTGCTCTTGCAGATGGCCCAAATTCAACTGCTTCTAGGTGAAAAAGAGAAAGGGATGGTTGTTCTTCATTTCCAAAATGAAACTATAACTGTGTAAGGTTTAAGAGGTGATAGCTTGTGTCACGCCTCTAATTTAAACATTTTTCAAGTGTTTCTATTACCAAAATGAAAATATTTTCAGAGCCTTTAATGCAGCAGTGAGAAAAGAAAAAGTAAAAACAGAAAATGATCTTTTGATTCAGAAGCTGGCATTAGCACATACTCAGACAAACTAACCTACAGAATTTGAAGACAAAGGTATATTGGCCTCATTTCTGAAACTGTTAGGAGTTAGAATATTAACAACAAAAAGGCAAAAAATTCCAAAAAATACAGAAGTAGAAATGCTTATTGATGCATTATTTTTTTTAGGTTAAAACTAGGGAGTTGTAGAATCAGCTTTAATTTCGCTGTAGGATGAAAGCAACACAGGGAACAATCACTCTAGGACTCTGAAAATTTCATATACCTAAGCATGGAAACAATAAGCGATTAAACATAAATTAAAATAATTGCAAGGTTTTTCTCCTTTCTGCTATTAGTCTTTTTTTCCTTTCCTCCTTGTATTGTCTTTTTATTCAGTCTAGAAAGTAGTGTACTAAAAGTGTACAGCTCACTACTTTTACTTCATTTACATGAGGGCAATGTATGTTTTAATTTATTTAAACTCAGGGAGATACTACAGTTCCAGCAAAATCAAAGCAAAGTTTAAATTTAAAGGAAGAATAGAACATTTTAGTATATCTAAAACCCCTTAAAGGTGATATTTGCAGATGCGTCCTGTAAGACAGACCACAAGCAAATTGTGAGATACAATTCGGATCATTCTTGATAATGAAACTATTTTTAAAATAACAAATAAAGTGTGAAACAATATTACCACTGCAAAACGTACCATAGAGTAACACATCATCAGGGAGTGACACTTGCAGACACTTAGGTAACTGCTATATTTCAGTATGTGCTAGTAAATTCTCAGCTGAAATACTGCCTAGCTTTGGCCACTGAACTTCAAAAAATATGTGGACCACTTTGAGAAAACAGAAGTAGCCCAAGAAGCTCTTATCCTCAGCAAGGATAAAACTAATCTCTTTCCTAGGAAACAACCCATAGAGAAAGTCTGGAAGAACTGACATTGTATATAGAGAAGACAATAAGAGAAAAGACTACATATGACAGACATGACTACAGCTTTCAAATACATAACCAATAAGCATAAAAACTATCAGAAAGTTTTTTTCCATTTCTACATAAGGCTGAAGGAGGAAGACAGGATATTTTGACTAATGGGAGAAAAACTTCCTACTGATAACCATCAGAACAGACCGTAGAATATTTCCAGTGGAGGACACAGGGCTTAAAAGTAAGATAAACATGTGTATAAAAAACATTTATTAATAGCTGATCCGGGTCTGGATAAGGAAACAGAAAACTCCCATCTTCCAGTCTACCCTTCTTACTAGTGAAAAGAGTTGAATAAACATTAACAGCTAACTCTAAAATGCAGAGATCATAACACTGTGCAGACGCTACAGGCACAGTGCTGTTGTTCTGCAGCTATGGCTTAGCACACTGCTGTAGGCAATTTTGCAAAGCATTACTCATAGAGCTGGGGAACAGGAAATACAGTGGGGCTGTGTCACCAAATAATTACAAGCAGAAGTACTACCAAAGCACTTTCTGGAGTGGGAATTCAGTCTTCTCACCTACACAGTACCATGCATACTCCGGTGCCATTTAAAGACAATAATTGATCTTATTGCCTGATCTAGCAAAGACCTTGGCCTTTTCTGTCCCCTTCATTCACAATGGTCTTTATACCTTCTTTAACTTCTTCAACACCCTCGGAGTCCAGCATCCATAATCACAGAATCATATGGGGTTAGAAGGGACCTCTGGAGATCATCTAGTCCAACACCCCGCCAGAGCGGGTCTACCTAGAGCACATTGCTCAGGAACTCCACTATCTCTCTGGGCAGCCTGTTCCAGTGCTCTATCACTCTTACAATAAAGAAGTTCCTCCTCATGTTTAGGCGGAACTTCTTATACTCAAGTTTGTGCCCATTTCCTCTTGTCCTGTCACTGGGCACCACTGAGAAAAGACCAGACCCATCCTCCTGACACCCTCCCTTTAAGTATTTGTAAGCACTGATCGGATCCCCCCATAAGTCTTCTCAAGATTAAAAAGGCCCAAGTCCCTCAGCCTTTCCTCATAGGAGAGATGCTACAGGCCCTTAATCATCTTTGTGGCCCTTTGTTGTACCCTCTCCAGCAGTTCCCTGTCCTTCTTGAACTGGGGACCTCAGAACTGGACACAGTACTCCAGATAAGGTCTCACCAGGGCAGAGTAGAGGGGCAGGATGACCTCCCTCGACCTGCTGGCCACATTCTTCTTGATGCACCCCAGGATGCCATTGGCCTTCTTGGCCACAAGGGCACATTGCTGGCTCATGGTCATCCTGTTGTTTGAACACTCCCAGGTTCACTTTCAAACAACATCCTGTTGTTTGAAAGAACTCCCAGGTCTTTCTCCTCAGAGCAGGTCAGCCCCCAACCCGTACTGGTGCTCGGGGTTATTTCTCCCCAGGTACAGCACCCTACACTTGCCCTTGTTAAATTTCATTAGGTTTCTCCTGGCCCAGCTCTCCAGCCTGTATCATGTTCCCCTCTTCATTAGCTTCAATTGAAGCTCAGCAACTGTAGCTATACCAGTAATCTAAATGGTGCCAGTTTATTCTGCAAATGTTTTCAGACGCTGAAATTCATCAGTCGAATTTTTCATATTGCCAAACAGCTAAAATAATCTCAAAATAACTTTGGTCAGTCAACTTCTTCTCTCCCAAACAAGACAGGCACAGTTTGGGAGTTCCTGTGGGACAAATAGCATTCCCAACAGGCAACTTCCCACCCTCTGCGCCCAGGAGGCAAAGGCGAGGAACTGAGTCATCTCATCTCTGCAACTGGAGCAACCTGAGGCATATTTAATGTACTGCTACAACCATACCCGTTGTCTTGTGAGGCTCCAGGTAAGGAAATCATTATTAATGGCAGATATAATAGAAGCTATTGCACTCAGCAACTGTTAATAGACAGGCAGAAATGGTACATTATGTCTGTTTCTTAAGGAGTGGACTCCTCGGGATAAAGTAATTTTTTTAATCAGTTCCCACTGTAGAGACCAATTCCCACCACAGGAGGAAGATAAAAGGCAGTGGTTTCATCTCTGTCTTGGACAGTTAGGAACTCTCTACTGATACAGTGTCCAGCCAGTACAATTACTCTAAGTAAAAATCATGTATATTTAGTCATGTTAAACAGATATAGAAGAGCAACTAATTCAGTTCATCAGTAATATATACTTTTGAAAAAAATGAAATATATTTTTAAGCTCTTGAAGGTCTGATTTGAACTGACAGAGCCCAAGAAATTCCAGTTAAAACCAATACTTCATAAACACAATTATGCCTTTTACTTTAAGAAATGGTTTGAGTTAAAGGTGAAATGGTAACGCTCACTCCAAGTTTCCTGAGGATTTTGTTACTTTAAGTCAAGTGCTTTACTTCACATAAGGTTTCTTGTGTTGAATTGTCGTACAACTGTTTACTCAAGTGGCAGCAGCATACTCTGTGATAAATTAAATGGACATTTATCAAAGGTAAGTCGACAGGTTTAAATGTTAAACATAAGCATTGTAAGACAAGTACAAATAGTTTCTACCTGGAGGTTACATATCCAAATCACTGGATAGATATTTTAATTAACTTCTGCACAATAAAGAATGTTTGCTTTTGAATTATTGAAGAACATTTCCTGAGAGAGGAAGATACAAAATGTCATGCAATATATTTTCAAGTAGTGTTTACATATAAATAAAAATTGAAAGTCCTTCTTCCCATACAACACAGACAACAGAGAGATAAATACTGTTTAGAAACATAAATCTTGGAGTCAAGATTTAAAGTTAAATTAAACAAACAACTTAAAAGAGTTCCATCAGACACAGGCATAATACACGGATGGAGGGGTTCTCATTACTGTATCTCATTTTATTCTTAGTATATTGAATTATGATCTAATAACACAAACATCTAGCCACCTCAGGTTCTGAGGGTATTTGAGAAAGCTTAAAAGATGAAGACATACAATAGTCAGTATTAAGCTTAGTATTTAAAGTCAGTATTTAAAGCTTAAAAGATGAAGACATACAATACTAAACCCAAAGAAAATGCATCTCTGGTGGGAAGAAATAGTTAATACACTTCTCTCATTTCTTAAACCCATCCAGTCTTCTTGTCTTACTAACTAATTCTTCAGGCAAAAAGCATAAGGAAACAGAAGCAAGCTGCAGCCCACAGGAGCACAATGCTAAGTGCCTTCTCATCAACACTTTGCCTTTCAAACCACCGAGGCATTTGGACAGTTAAAATGCTAATAAAAACGTAAAGATTTTACTCACAGTTAAAACCAGGTTGAATAGTTTTTCCAGCTTCAAGACTGTTAATTGTAATCTGAAAGATGATGTGCAGCAGCAGAAATGATAGACTGGTGAAACACAGAGATTTTAATAATCGTCCTGTATGCCCTAAAAGACAAAATATACATACATAAAGTTGGTGAATTTCTAAACATTGCTTAAAGATTCTCAGTATTAAATCATTAAAAATGTCCCGTCCAAGGATGTTTCTACAAGTCGGTCTGCATTACTCGTGATTGCCTCTTAAGAGTCAACGTCATAGCAAAAACCATACTTAAGTTATAGTGTCTTTGAGTACTTTTTGATCACAAACTTCAACGATTATTATTACTGATACTTCCTTTAACTTTTTGGATTAAAAAAAAAATAATGTTTCTTGTGTTCAGACAGTAACTTTACATCAATAATAACATCACAATGCTTATCATCATGATACCTAGTACAAAGACAAAATATGGATGACACTTCAAATAGTGAGAAAATAAAAACCTGTTAATCCAATTACTCTTTCCAAAAAAAAAATTACATGGGCAGGGGGATAACATCACAAAACCCTCAGTTTGGCTCAGTGGCATAGACGTACTTTCAAATGAATGCTTTGCTTTGTGCAGACTGCCCTCTTCCTCATCTGTTAAAAGCTTTTGGAAATAATTTTCAGTAGACACTGAAGAATCTTGTGCCAGATACACTTGGTCATAATTCCTCTGTGATTTATTGGATATCTATAGCCAAAATCCAATAGAAAATGTTTGATGAAGACTTAGAAAATGCCTTATAAATCCTCTAGGAAACGTTCAGCTTCATTACAGGCAGCCAAACTTGCAAGGTATGAATAAATAAAGTAAACCATTAGTGTTTCAGAAAATATGCATCTTCAAGACTAAGTTTTATTGCCGATAAAAGACAACAGTAAATATCACCCTACTTGACCTATCTGCAGTAAAAGTTCTATTTCCAAAGTATTTTATACCTGGATTTTACACCACATACTTCATGCATTTGATGGTTATTTTTTTTATTTACAGATTAAAGAACAGCACTGCTGGAATTCTTACCCAAGGCTACAAATAAAGCCCAGGCTATGGAGGGCAGAACTAGCAGAGAAATGTTCCCTCTATGTGTCGCCTGCTTTGTTCATACTTACTCTGCATGTGTCTGTTATGAGCAACTGCTAGAGAGAAGACGACACTTCATATTCTGTAACTAGCCAGTAAATCAGCTTTTTTCTTTGTATTTTTTATAGTTCAAGCATGTCATCCATGGCCCAAATGGTAATTTATAAAACACAGTGTGATTTAATGATTTTATAAAAAGTTATAAACTACCTCATTGCATTAGACTGAAAACTTTTGTTATATGATCACTACATTGACGGAGAATTTTGAATACCAAATTCCTGTAATGAATTTCCCTGTTTATTTTTTTTTTAAATGAAGATATTGAACAATTCAAACAAAATGAAAAATGGCACGAGCAAGCCTACATATAAATTTCTGTGATCTGAAAAGGAAGAGACATTCACTAGAAACTTGCTTTGTATAACCTATTCACTACTCTGGTGAGACACCAGGGTCCACATAGAAGGCAGAAAACTTGGGCTGCAAAGCATTAAAAAAACAAAAATAATAAAAAAAAAAGACTGGATTTTAAATTCTTTGGATCAGAGGTAATTTTTTGTTCCTCTTCTACAGAAGCTGGCCTGATGTCCTGGCTTAGGACAACAACTTCTAAGCACTATAAAAGCATAAATTATAAAATATCTTATATTTTCAAAATCATTAGAAGAATGAATATATGACAAGCTACATGTTATTAAATCATTCCTTAAATGTGATGTCATATGTAATGCAATCCAAGGACTGCTAGCTCTTACAATTCTTTGTCAAGTTTCAATATTTGCTGGTTTATTCCTGCATTACCAAATCCCACACTAATGGTACTACAAGAGCTGCATGTTCAAAATATACTAAAAGTTATGTATCTCAAAGCTGGAGACAAACAGTTTGACAAAACAAACTCCATGGAGTTAACAGCTGTGTTAAAATTTTGTACAGAAAAAATGTACAGATTTTAGACACAGTCTGGTGATTTCTGAAGTACACTCATCAGTACTTAGGAGTTAACAATTCAATAAACAGCAAGCACTGAATTTTTCATATAGAAGTGTATTTTTAAGTTTTTTGACAGAATTGTTTCAGTCAGCCACCAAAGGAAAAAAAAACAACAAGCAACACAATTAGTCAACGCACATTTGTTTCCCAAAATGTTTCCACAGAAAGAAATAAAACTATTAAAAATCTTGGGTCCATCTTTCAATATTTCAAATGCCATTTCTCTACAAAATGTACATCAACTTTAGGCTTAATTTTTTAAATCTTGAAAACAAACATATTTGAACTGTAGATTGAACAAAGTATTTCTTTAACAAAGCCTTAACTTGTGCAATTGTCTTCCTTTCAAGAACTGTAGAAAATGTTGAAAATACATTCCTTGAAATGCTGAAATGTTGAAAAAATATCTCCTTCAGCACAAAGCTAGGGGAAGTTTTGAAGGACTATTAACACTTAAGGTAATAAATGTGTACTCTCAGTGTACTGGTAAATATGGCTGGAGAAACACAGCCCTGGAAGGCAGCTAGACATATTCCATGCAGGTTACAGCATTTCTCAAGGGCTGCTCCCTTCACAGCCATTGATGGGACAGGACCACCATCATATCCTCCAAGAGCAGGAGCCCTTTGCCTTCACCGCATCCAGCTGTGCCAGCACAAACTAGACACAAGAAGTATTTGGAGAAAAGTAAGAAACACTATGCCCCTGATTTCAAAAGTTTTGGAGAGACATCAACAGCTTGGGAGAAATGGGAGTGCTAAAAATCAGTGAATTACTTACTGGATACATAATTTATGCCAAGGAAGAAGTGACAGATTTGGATAAGGGATGAGTTTCAATTTATAGTGGGGTTTGCATAAACCCATTTGACTGCATTTTTACTTACATTTTTTCTTTCTACTGGAAACTTAGTTCTAAATTACACAAAGAAAAAATTAACTGTATGAGTACAGAAATGAGATGGTGAGAAAAGAGAACTGCTGAAATTAAAAACCTGCAATAAAACAGAGCTTCTTACAATGAGGAAGAAAGATTTTTGTTCTCTTTCTTTAATTTTTGTATATTCTAATTCACTCAGAGTTACAATTCTTTTGCTAAAACATACCATAACTGTTCAGTTGCCCTAACGTGAAAGTCTTTGGAGACATGAATGGAAGCTGACTGTCCCATACAGAAGAAATACATGCTGTTCAGAAAGCTGCGTGGACAGAACAGACACGCAAGAGAACAAACATCACCCCAACCCATGCCAGAAATCACAAGCTCAATTATTTAATTTTTGCCTTAGATGTATAGGCTTGTGTTCATCAACACTAAAATAAGAAAAAATCTTCTGGCAAAATAACTAAATAACTAGGTTTACAGCTTGATCACTGGGTTCTGATTTCACTCTCATCAGGGTGGTGTCACCAGCTTTAGTAAACAGTGGTGGATGGGAAGGAGAGAGCAGATTTGCCTCAGAACTGGTCTGAAAGACTAAGAAAAATGGGTTTGCTTTCAGGTACAGTGTGTCATTCCTAATGGCACCCAGTGGGACCAAAACCTGGCATGTGGCTTTAGAAACACACCCCAGTGTGTCTTAGAAGCGCACGGGATGATTGCTCCAGCCTCCTTGTCCCTCCAGAAGGCTCCAGGGAAAGAGCTTTCTCCCCACTGATTAAGCCTGCAGGAAGCTGGTGAGGATGCAAAGGCTTCATTACCCTCTTTCTCTCCAGCCCAGCTGCAACACTAAACTGAAATCAAGAGGGTCAAAAGCTTTTCGCACATGGCAGAGGAATCCGTTTCTTATTTTTCAAAGGTAATCCAGCCAAGAGCTGGATTAGTGATGGCATGTCCCCCCCAGCCACAGGCATGTAACCTCGGTACAACTCACTATTTGAATGTGTCCAACTAGGACTGCTGCCTTCAAGAAACACACCTCTCGACTGCCTACACCATGATTGTATGCAAAGGTGGAGCCTGCTGCTCATATCCCTTCCAATGCAGAAATATAGTACAGTCATGTTTAGGCAGGCAGTCCTGTGACCTTTTCTGCTACCTCTTTCCCTAAAAGAGCAGAGTATGACAGTATTCAATTTTTTTTTTGTACACCTGGAACTTCATAAGAGTTTCTTCCAAAATGGTGTGCTAATAGGACATTGAATAACTGAATGGCCAGTTGTCACTGAGATGTGCTTTAAAATCACATATATATGCTTTTACAATCTAATCTCTTCAAGAGCCTTATAGACTATTGCAAAGAGCCTATCATACTATATTATACCATATCATATTTTTGGTTGCTTGCAGGGTGCATTTGCAAAAGTCCACCCTTTTTTTTTTTTCTCTTCCTGATCTATTGGATGGGGCAAAACAAAAAAATTTCTTGAGTTTCTAATAAAGTTAATAATACTGTTAACGATTTATCCTGATTTTTTAATAAGCAGTACTAAGCATCCATATGCAGAAGGCAGTAAGTTCAAAGAGTCAGTATCCATTCTTCATGCTATAATGATACCACAATAGAGAAAACAGAGGAGAAAAATAATATAGCTTTTAAAAATGTAAGCCTAGTGTTGCATTTTCTGAAGTCAGTTGGGCTTTGGATAATTCTAACATCTCTTTCATCTACCCCAACTACTGCAACGTTTTCAATTCTACTTCAACAGTTCTGCTCGGAAACATTTTCACACAACACTTTTTATTCAGATCACAGCAGATGAAGTACCAAAGCAGAAATAATTCTTCACATAATCTTTGATACCACACAGTGACTGATAAATATGAATGTGCATTTATCTCCTGAACTACTAACACTTCAGTTAATAAAGATACTCTATTAAAGCCATTCAGGATTTATTTTTTAATAAATCTTCTTCATCAGTGAGGGACAAACATAAAACTAAACAGCTCTGGGGATGAGGCTTGGTTGCAATAAACTTCTACACCACAGACAGTGTCAGTCCCACAGAATTTGTTTCACCTAGAAATCTTAAAATCTTAATTCTTGATTTTCCATCAGGAAACCTAGCATCACCTCAGAACCTAGATGGAAACAGGGTGCCGAGACTTAAATCCTCTGCTCCATGGTTCCAAACAGGAGTCTGTCAACATCATCTATACTCTAGATCAGGGCAGCTGAGGGTGGGAAATTACAAACATATTTAATTCAAAACATCTGTATTTTGGAAAAATCTGTAAGTTTGGGGGTCATATGATCTGCAAGAAAAAAAAATAAATATCAAAACAACATCGTAACTTCATAAATAAAAGAAATCCTGCCTTTGGTCAGCTCTGGTTTAAGTCCCTCAAGATATCATAACTAACAGTGAGATAAATGCAAGAAAAGAATTCTGATTTGAAGTTGGCTTCTGCCAAAGTTTCAGAGGTGATAAAAAATAGAGTTGGATCCAGCTAATCATCAGAAAGATGTTATCACTGAGTCCAACATGAACATCTGCTACTTTGGCCATGAGTGTCAAACATAGATTCACAGATTTAAACATAAACACAGATGAAAGTTTATAAGCATGAAATAAGTGCTAATATATCCATCTTCCATTTGAACAGAAAGTCTTGTATTTCAAGGTATGGGCAGTCAGCAACACTGAAGAATATGGGCCAGTCCCCTTTCCTGGATTAATCAGTACTATTGTACACTATTAACACTTAACAGGACAGGACACCTCCCAATGACCAAGGAAGATGAAGAAAGGGCTCAAATATAAGTTCTCAATCCAGCTGAGATTTTCAGTGATGACTATAGGGTTAAATTTGCAAAGCACAAAGCAATTTAGCCCTGTCCATGAAAGCACTGAAGCACATGTATATCTCTGAGCACATGAACGGGGACTCAAGGGCTCTCAATGTTGCATAAAAGGTTGATAAAGACTGACTGCTTTGCTGCTAAGGTACTGACACTTGATGTGACCCTGCCTTAAAGCACCCAGCTTGCAAGTCAGTGCAACTAAAACCCTTTTTTTAGATACCTCTAAATATATACCTCTAGATACCTCTACACCATTCACTGCTAACATTGATGCTCTGCAGAAGCTAAATTTCGCTACTATCTCCTTACAGTTGCAACGTGCACTTATGTCTGAATGTGCAGGATAGGCTTAATCTCAGTGTTTTCAACTCTTCTTTGTGCAGTTTTGGAGGTGCAGAGGGACAGTGCCCTCTAGTTTCAGGTTCTGTAAGAATGATGCTAAATGTTTGCTAGTCCTAGTTATATCTATTATTAAACAATCCTTCCTAGATATAAAATCACCATAGTATTTCTATATAAGCAGTATAGCTACGCTTAAAGTTTTGGCCTCTTGTGTGCTGAAATGTAATAGGAAAAGAGCTATGAATAAGAGAGGAAGGACTACACTAAGAATAAAAGTTGGTAAGGGTGTGCCTTGTACACTGTATATTGTGCAATGGCAAGCCATTGACCCACCAAGTAACATAACTGTATGTCGGCTGCTATTCACTACGTCTTACACGTACTTCTTGAGCAGACTCAAAAAAGTTAATGCTTAAATCATCCTGAAGCTGCCAGGAATTATGTTAATGGTTTTAAAAGTGCTATCATTTTCTACCCAAGATGAAAACAAAATTTATTTCTTCCATTCTTGAAGGTGCTGCCATTCTTCCACTGCACAGTAAGCATAGTTACCGGTAGTACACCTATATTTAGCTTAATAGAAAATGCATTATTTTTTTTTCCTCAAAGAGTATCTTATATTTCAACATCCTCTTCCTGGAGGACTTGATCTACCTAGAGCCTTAAACAACGCACAAACACCACCACTGCAAGAATACAAACCCACTTGTTTCATTCACTGGCTTCTCAGCAGCAAGACAAAACCAGAGCAATTAACTAAGGCCACGGTCTAGTCCATACCTGCCCAAGCCTTAAAATGCATATCCACAAACAACCACTCAAAATTTCATGCTATTATTTTTAGCTCTGTTTAAAGTTACGTGCTCAAGTAGCCACAGTGATATCCAGACCAGAGAAGTACAAGATTTCAAATTCAGGATTTCCAGCTATAGTTTCCCAATGTTTGAACAGTTTTGTTCCATGCCTTCCTGAACGTGCCCGTTATTCCCATAGCCAAATGTCGCAACCTAGAACTGTGCCCAATAGAAAAAAAATCCTAATAAATTTACAAACAAGGCATGATTCCTGAATTTAAGCAACTTTTTGTCCTACAATATATTCCTTTGCATTTCAAATTATATTATTTCTTAGATAATAAAATCACAATAATTTGTAACAGTTTATAAAAAAATACATAATTACCTAAAAAATTTTACATTACTTTTTAAAGCAAAATAAGACACATTGTTCCAAACTTTGTATCTGCATACAAAATGCAGGTCCTTTGTACTCTTTCATATAGTTATTTGTTTCCTTACATTTCTCTTTCTGTTTCTCTCTCTTTTTAAAATACTACAGTGTTCTAGGAAGAAAAAAGTCAGTTTAGAGATAGACAACTTACATTGCAGGAATGCCAACCAGACTTGGGTAAACACAGTCAAAAAATGTTATGTGTAATTAAAAAAAAAATATTTAGAAATGAAAACATAAAAAGTACTGCATAGGATAATAAATGCCTACTTACTCTACCTTCTTGAAGGATTTCCTGTTTTTCCTAGAAGTTTTTGTGCCCAGAATACTACTAGAACTGAGCTCTATCCCCTGCCTCAATAGACAATACCATCGTTCAGGCTAGTCATAATCTCTGACTCACAAGTTTACACAGGCAATTTACCCATTTTGTTAACAAAATATTTTGTCAGACAAGACTCAAAACTTAACCATTCATTATTTTTTTTCCAGATGACACTCATAAGCTTTCAAAGCAAACAACAGCTACTTGATGTCTGCTTCTTAATTTGACAGGTGACTGTACCAAGCTAAATACAGGAAATAAATATCATCTCAGATACTAGTGCATAGGAACACTCAGCAATCTTAAGCCAGAGCTGTTCCTTCACAAGAGAATGGGAGGCTTTTAATAGAGTTCCAGTTACTTCCCCTGAGGAACCAGATTCTCCGTATTTGCTAGTAATAGATAATATTTATTTTGAATTCAAATTAACTCAGCCATTATTATCTGTTAGAAGCAGTTCTCGCAACTTACTTTCTCCATTCCTCTGTCACAGTCATAAAGACCAGGTAACTCTACCCCGTACTAAGCTCCTTCTACAACAGAGTCCAAACAACTTCCAAGTAATGGGAAATGACAGCAGGTAACATGTTACAGAGCTGAAACGCATTTTTAAAAAATCTGTACTTACTAGGAGGTAAATGATTTTCTCCCTTCAATACACTACCCATATATCTTCATATGCAGCAAATTCCATGCAAGGCAAAGTGAGAAGGGAAGGCTAGAAGGATATGTAAGTAAGACTAATACAACTATGGTGAACCAAACCCTACACCATGATGTTTTCACAAGAGAGTAAGAGTGCATATGTCTGTGTACAGAACTCACAGTGGAAGCTGTGCTATGAATTTCTACCCTTGGCAAAATTTTCCCAAGATGCTCTAGAGGCTGCTTCAGCTCAGGCAGAAGAATTTTAACATCTTTCTGAAGAGCTTGCATTAGTATCTACAGCACAACTTAATGCACCCAGTTGAAAAGCCCCTTGGCTGAAATGCATTCATGTTTCAACTTCAATGTTGCATTTCAAAAATGCAAATGATATGAACTGCTAAGCCCTCCTGTCTCCACAGAGCTGACATAACCTATGCGAGGGCATAGCTTTATTCCCTCTCTATCAGAGGTGCTTAGGGAAGTAGGAAGACAAACTGGAAAAGCAACTTATTTATTGAAGATAGATCCCTGGTGTCTGAAGAACATATTACAATGCCGGGATGCCACACAGCCATGAAACTTTCTTCTTTGTGAAAAAAATACTACTTTCCAAAAACCTATTCCAGTGAGCAAATCAAGAGGACCAGATAGCTTCCTATAAACATAAGTAGTAAGTATCCTTTCAATGAAAACACAAACTTCTCAAGAGACTACCTGCTGTATATTCTGTTAAATCTGTAGAAAACAGATTACCGGAAGTCAGAGAACTACAGATCAATAAATCCAATAAATCCAACTGGCATGCTTGGCAAAGTGGTGAAAAATATAACAGAGCTGAGAATTAAACAGTTAACTAAGGACCATACTCTGAGTAGGAGTCCAGGTAGTTACCGCAGAAGATGGTTGTGCCTATCGAATCTTAGAAATCTTCATGAAAACCACAGAATATATTAATAAGGATAATTCAGATGATGCAGCAAGCTTTGTTTTCAATAAAATTTTGGTGAATATTTCAGAAGAACAAACTTCTGGCAAAGGCTTTACAGGAAACGACCTGTCATGGGAATGGAGGAAATGTCATCTTGAGAAACATCAGCTCTGGCTGAGTTATCTCCCAGTCCAGTTGCAACAGGTTCAGTACAAAAGTACTTTTTTTTTTTCCCATATTAATGACAGAATTAATCTTATTTGCTACATTCAGCCTAGTACTCCTATTATGTGATGAATTAAATGGATGTAGATGTACTGCTTTTAGCTGGGACAGAGCTAATTTTCTTCATAGTAGCTTGTATGGGGTTATGTTTCGGATTTGTGAGGAAAACAGTGATGTTTTAGGCCTTTTCTGCTCCTCACCCCACCAGAGAGTAGGCTGGGAGGGGACACAGCTGGGACAGGTGACCCCAGCAGACCAAAGGGATGTCCCATACCACCTGATGTCACACTCAGCAATAAAAACTGGGGGAAGAGGGAGGAAGTGGGGGACATTCAGAGTTACAGTGTTTCTTCCCAAGCAACTGTTATGCATGATGGAGCCCTGCTTTACTGGAGATGGCTGAACACCTGCCTGCTTAAGGGATGTAGTGACTAAATTCCTTGTTTTCCTTTGCTTGTGCACTTGGCTTTTGCCTCACCGATTGAACTGTCTTTATGTCAACCTATGAGTTTTCTCACTTTTACCCTTTTGATTTTCTCTCCCATCCCACCGGGGAAACTGAGTGTGTGGCTGTGTAGTGTTTAACTGCCTACTGGGGCTAAACTTATACAGTAGAATATAAACATGGAATCTGGACATCAAGGAACTCATCTATGCTTGCAGAAACACTAGGTTGCTTCAGGAGAAGAAATCACAACACTTCTTAATATTGCAGAAAAGGCTTACACTAAAGAAGAGTGGAACTCAGTGAAATGCTGAATTCATAATGACACCACTAGTGTTTTCTTGCAAATGGTATGCAAAAGACATTCACTGGAACATCCAGCAAAGCTATCAGAGAACAACAACTACATCTGTATTATTGCTGCTACATCAATTTCATGTGTGCCTACACAACAGTTCTCTCCTCTTAATCTCTCTGTATGTAAAAACACAGCTGTAATGTTGCCTACCATGTTCTAGGTAGACCAGGGAACGGAATTTTGCACAAATAATCCATTAATTTCAACTCCAAAAATGTTTACTATGAAATCTTCTTGATAAGCCTACAGATCAAGACCATAAATGAACCGTTACATTTAATGAACCATTACATTTCTGTATGAAGATACTTGTTACATTTTTTGGACAATAACTGCAGAGAGAAGCAGTTAATTTTCACTTAATTACATGCATCATGTGTTTTGCATAGTGGTAAACATTATAGTAAGTCAAGCCTATGCTACTAAGGTGTCTTTCAGATAAGTGTATAGTTGAGTAATGAATAACCAGTAATGCCTTTCCTTCTTTCCTAGGACAGTTGCTACCATGGGCCAGGCATTTGGTGGCAGCAGTGAAAATACTTACAGGCTAAAAGATAGAATGCATACCAGATATTGATGCTTAAATTGCTCCTGTGAACAAAATGAATGGTTGATACAATGAACACAGGTAGGGAAAGGTCAAGAGTTGTATATTAGTGCACAACTCTGGGAGGAAGAAATTTACTGACAATTTTTCTTTATCCGGATTTAACAACTCCAAAACTAGAAGGGGAAAAATTTCCCTCTGAATTTTCAGAATTATTTTTAAGTAGCTGGAAGAAGTTCAATTTCTGATGAAACAAAAACTCATGAAAAGGAACCTAAAAAGTGTGAGATGTCAAGGGGGGGAAAAAAAACTCAGTAGTGAAACTGACTAGTAATCTGGAATCTCCATCATTCTATAGTCTGCTGTTAAAGTTTTGGAAACTGTGAGCATAAAAGAAGCATCAGTATCTACATTGGTACAAACCAAAAGCCCATTCTTACCAGCAATCAGTAGCAGCTATAAGCAGATGTCTAGGGAAGCATACAAGAAGACTTACGCTCACTCCAAGCCTCTTACCTTGTCCAGGTTGCTTGACCAAGATCTTTTTGGTAAATTTCTCCTCCATGAACTTTCCCAGCCTCCCTCTCAGCCATGTGATTTCCACACAGTATCCTGCAGCAGGAACTGCCACAGGTCAACTGCTTACTGTATGAACAACATCCTTTTGCTTGTTCCCATTTCTCACATTAGGAGAAAAAGAGAACAACTGGTCACTATCCATCCTTTCTCCATCACTCATTATTTCATAACACTCAATCACACAGTCTTTGACTTGCACCTTTTCTCAGCTAGAGCCCTAGCATGCTCCAGCTGCTCCTGAGATGCTGCTCCATGTATTTAGTTATCCCCATCAGCCATCTCTGAACACTTTTCCAGTTCTACTACATTGCCTTTAGGGTAGGGCACCACTACCACTACAAAATACAGACATATCATTGCTTTACAATATCATGGCAGTAAAATGCTGTTTCATTTCACTCTCCATTTTATTCCTTTATGTTCACATTTCTTTTTTCAACTTTTGCTGAGGCTCTGAACTAATGTTTCCATGAATGCATATATCACAAGCCTTGGATTGCATTCCTAAGGGATAATGTCAGCTCAGTGACCACTGTTTTACGCATGATTATTTTTCTTTTAAACTTCACTTTTATATACACTTGTCCCACAAGATCGCAAGTGGGGTAAAAGGAAAACAGTGACTGAAGGGATCTTGTGGTTTGTTTTTTTCCCCCTCAGAGATGAAGCTGAATGTATAAAGGTTACCAGATGCATGCCCTTTTAAAAATGTGATATTTATTTGGAAATTCTGCCAATCTCCACTGCGGGAAATACCCTTCAAATTTCTCTCTTCGCAACAGACACTTTCAAAGACTATAAGTTTTATCTGTCTGCTTCTGAACAAATAAATTCTCTCAAAACACAATTTATCTGTGCTAGTGCCTGGAACCTATAGTAAGGAAGATTGCCTAACACTGAATCAAGTTTGTCATAGACCAACTTATTTCATCCACTCATCAAAAACTACATGAAGGAAAGTATGTGCAGTCTTCAAAGATAAATACTTGAGTTCTTCTCTGTAGACCTGTGGGATTTTATCAAGGTTTTTCAAAATAGTTATGTTTCTCCATTAAGAATAACCAATTACCAGGCATTCACTGCAAGACATTGGCTGAGTAATGCTCATGTCTAACTAGATCTAATATATCTGGCATTTTGTCCTCTGGGGCAGACATAAAAGGACCAGTAGTTTCATTCTTTCACGTACAACAAAAATTATGGGGATCCTACAGCCAAATGCAGTAAAACTGCTCCAATACTGAAGCCGAATTTGGCATCTATGCTCGGCACACATGTAGTCCAATTGTCGTCCAAGCAGTGTTTCAGGATCCAAGAGGCCTTTGGAGTGGTATATGAGACATCACTGCGGTTCAGCTGGGATTTCTCACACATCTGCCTTTCTGGTAGAAGGATTTGGAATCATCCCCCGGACAACAGTAAGGCCAGTGGGACAACCTCAGACAACTCTTACAAGAAGCCCTAGAGACTGGAAAAGAGGAATACACCACTTACACCTCTTCTTGTGGATGCTTGTTAGAAAGGACTGCTGCTTGAGCACTTTTAAATACTTTTCCCTATGGAAGGAGATCTAGGTGGAACATGAAAACCCATATATACAGAGAGTAACAATATGGAAATAGTATGTAAGAAGACGGATTGGAATACCGTACATGTACTGCCATGTCTCTCAGGGTATGGTCTGAGCATTCTGCAAAGCAAGGAACTGCAACAGAACAGCTAGTTGTTTTCACGGCCTGGATTCATAAATGATTAGTGATGTTGCCTTTGCAGACAAAAAACCACACTCGAAAACAAAACCAAACCAAAAACCCCAAAAAACCCAAAACAAAACAAAAACCAACCTGAACAATGAAGGGAATGTTGAGAGGCATTAAGTGTGAAGATTATGAAGGATATAAGGAATGAAGATATTCCTGCACTTTTTACAACTAATAAAAGTAGTGTCTCAGTCCTTTACCATGGAGCATGAGCTACAAGACTTGATCTGGAGAAAGGACCAGAAAATGTATTTCAACCACTGTTCAAGACAATGCAGGAAGAGGAGCTAAATATACCTTTAAAGGCTACTTAGGTGTTTCTAATCATTAAATCCCTAAAATAAACCCAGAAGTTTATACAACAGTCAAAGAGACTTTGACAGTGTAAAATATCAATGGTTGCACAGAATAATATCTCTCCTATCTCTGCAATTCTAAAAAGACAAGCAGTCAAAGAGTAATTAATTTGCATCTGTCATACCTGGAGATGCAAGTGTGGAAGACAAGAAGAAAACTCGTTTGGCTATATGATCTCTGAGTAGTCATCTAAGTCACCAATATCATTGGAATAGCATAGTACCTAATCTGCAGTCACCATAATCTCATTATCATGACTATTTTTATTACTATTTCGGAAAAATGCAATAAAAAAAATTGCCTTAAAGTTTTTGTGATTAGGAGAGAATGACTACATTTCCAATTTGAAAGAAATTGAAGCAGAGAACACGTTCCCCTGCATATAGATTGGTCTTTACATTTGGATAACTTCAAAAATATTGGTATGAAATAAGAAACAAGGCTTGGTTTTGAAATTACTATGGAGACAAGAATGGACATACTTCAGTTTCATAGTACGTATGTAGATACTCATATTGTATTCATACAAGAGTACACCACACATACTGGCCATGTAAATATATACTACGTAGACATTCTTATCAGCTCATAGCACAGTTAGTCTCACTTGTAAGCTGAGGCAACAGTATGTTAAGTTTATTTTGTCATCTAGCTTCAGACTAATTAGAAAACGGTTGTGCTTTAACAGTTCCAGCATGGCATATGCTGGACATCAGGAAAGGAAAGATTTTGCTTTGCATAGCATTATCTCTAAACCAAAACCAGAACCAAATGTAAATGTCATCTGGTTATGTTTCATGTCAATATACATAACATAAGAACATTTTAAAATGTAGTTTTATTTTAAAATAATTTGCTGGTTTCCACTTTCTTTTACGTAATACTTTGCTCCTTACCTATAACACTAAAGTAGAACTATGTAATTTACAAAGAAACAATTCAGATTCCAATATGGTGTGTTATGATTGTATGATTGAGTGAAGTGTTCAAAAAATCGTATTTCTGTGAATTTTGTAGGATTATTACAATTCAAAAAGTATTTAACTATGAAGTCCAATAATGAAGGGAAAAAATATGCATTTGATTTTATACTCCAGCATGGTAACTAAAACAGTGAAGGACAATGTTAAAATAAAAAAATGCCACATGTCTTACAAATATATACTCCTGCTATAAAACACATCTGTGTTCAGTACAGAGTCAGTAGCCTAAACTATTTTCCAGTCAGACAAATTCAGACCTTTTCTTAGTCTACAACATACTAAAAATATTTCTTATGAAGCGATGTTCACAAAGCTTACAAAAGTGGAAGTTTGATTCTATTTTTGATTGCCAACGTTTAATAATTCAGGCTGAAATTCAAGTTACTAAAAGAACTTTTACAATACTTGGCAAGAGGGATGAAATGCCACTGTTCAACTCAAGAAATCAAAAATACAATTATTTAGTTTGAACTTACCAAAGCCTAGGTATTCTCTACGCATTTTTTTCAGCATAGCAAAGTTAAGAATTTCCACTTCAGCAACTATCAACATTTCCTCACAAAAAAGACTGATTTGGTTGCAGCACATATTCCTCCTTTAAAATTACATCCAAATTAGTAACAGTTCACTAGGAATTTTTCATAGAAAGTTATGAAATCACAGAAAGAGAAAGGATGCTGGAGAAAGAATAGCAATAACACAGCATTAGCAAGCATCTTCTGAAGTGTTAATGACATTTTAAAACAGCACTAAATTGGCTGTCTTCAACAAGCGTGTGCCTTGTGTAACAGATGACGGCAAGGGCAGCTACAAAGGTCTCGGGGCCATTTTCTGGGGGTAACCCCTGGAGCACGTTCATGGCTTTTTACCACATAGAAGTGATGCAGCCTTGCAAACCCATGCTAATATAACCATGTTTATGTTTATACACTGCCACGGCAACATTTGATCTCTCTATATGACAGATAGACATCCATTTTGGAGAGAGCCGAGTACACTCATGCCTGCATCGCTACCATCACTTGCAGCTCATGCTGTCCCACACCGAAAAACTGGGGCATTAAAAACTAAATAAAAAAACCTCCAACTTGGCCCCATTGCTAAAACACTGCACCAGGCACCCCAGCAGGGAGACGTGAAACCCCACCTGCTGTCTGCATTCCCAGCACAGGGACAGATGGACCAGGTCTGCCTTGGAATCCCACAAGGGGCACACACACCCTCTCCCTGAAAGCTGGGCTCTGCTCTGCCGTCGACACAAGTTGAGTTTCCAGCAGTGCAACAGGGATATTTCACTCCCTGAGCCTCTGCTGACGCCCAGCACAAATATTGGGAGCACAACAGCCTGCCATGACAGTAGTTGAACAGCTCTCTGGGTTTCTGCTCTCCTCGGACAGAGGGAGAAGCAGTATTCTCCTTTATTATTATACCACGTTTCCTTGTGTATGTCAACTGTTCCTTAGTTACAGAGAACTGTACTCTTTCCAGACAAGCGTAATGAATCTTCAGAAAAGGAATAATATTTTATTTTTTTTTAAGCATTTTAAAGAAACTCCCAGAAGGCATTAACATTTTTATTTACAGCCTTGTCTGCTCAGATGTGAACATATTTCAATGTAGCCACCTCATGGTAGCGTATCCTAGCCATCTTGTAATGAAATTATTGTGAACATATCAGAAAGACATGATCCCACATATTTAAGTCATTACTGAGAACTTTGGCATGGATCAAAGTACATTAGTTATTTTAATTACAGCTGAGTCAATCTCCATTAGGTATGATTAACATTTGGCCTTTCTTTTCTCTCTCTTGAAGCTAAAGGAGCCTCCTTTAAAGTTCAAGATTAAAATCATGTTTTTAAAGCTTACATAATTATTACAACTCTGGCTCAACCTTCACAGTACCATTACCTCTTGTTTAGGTAAAATGAAAAGAAATCTAGGACAAGACAGAAACAAGTTTAACCAACATTTGTTTCTCAGACCAAGTTAACACCTAAATACTAACACACAGAGGATAACAGTTAAGGAACACAGTAAAAAGTTCCCATTAGCAGTATTCTGAAGCCATTTTAGACACACAAAAATTTCTACAGACACTTTTCCAGAGAATACTGACAAGAACTACAGACATGTTGCAAGATTTTATAGCAGTGATGCACCTTGATGCAATCCTCTACAAAACACTGCAAGCTCTATGGGACCTTTAAGAAAGCATAGATGGAGACTGAAAAATAAGAACAGGGAGAATTGCACTGACAATACCAGTCTCATTTAGTCACTTCAATCCTTCAAAACATTTTGTATGACTGTTTCAGTGATCACACTTACTTGCCAGGATGTCAAACAATTTTAAGCTTTCTCACACTGCTGCTCGTAGTAAGTCAGGGGTGTCAAATCACATACAAAATGGGAGCACATCACTTTGGGTTCAAATAGGCTCACAGGGTGCCTGACAAGAGGATGCCTAACCCCCACACAGGGATGGTGGGCAAGGCATCCCACCCAATGCTCAGGCTCCCCAGCTGGGACACCAGAGCATTCACCTCTCTGGTGGCAACACACTTATGCCTTCACCTTCCTCCCTCATTTAAGGGGATTTAGATCCCAGCAGAGCACCATCAGAGGCTGCTGGCTGAGCCTGCCTAGACCTCAGGGTCTCCTCAGCTTCAACAGGCCTTACACTATGGTCGTATGAACTACAGAGTCCTTGATCATAGCTCTCCTCACTTTCCCAAGTGCCGTATCCTGTCACTGTCTTTGGACCTACCAGCTTCTGTCCCTGGGGAGCACAGGCTACGGGATATGAACCTGTGTCTTTCGATGGCTACTGCACTGGTACCAGGCAACTCAGCCTTGCCAAGGCAAACTGAGGAATGCTGCTGGAGATAGCTCACATATTTTGAGATACTCGAGGTTATCTAGCAACTGGAGAGATTTTGAAGAGCCAGTGGGTTTATTTGGACATTTAAAATAGAGCTTAGGCAGCACTAAGCATCTAATTGCTCCTGCAATTCTACCTTCTCACCCCAAACTGCTTCAGAAATGCCTTGACCCAAGAGTGATATTTCACACAGTTCCTTTCACAGCTACATTCATCTATGGGTATAGCTCTAATGCACAAACCCTTCTGTGAATCACCGAGTTCTGTGGTAGCTTAAAAATTTCTAGAACTGATATCTGGATAAAGGGAGGCAGATAAGAAGGTACTTATTTCAAATTTTGCAAAATATTCAGTAATCTTTATTTACCACCTGCCAAGATAGTTGCTCTCTAAATCATTTAAATTCTGGACTATTGAAAGTTTAAAAAACATTATTCTTCCTTTAATAACCTCTGTGCCTCTTGAACAGATTTTTATAGATACCATGACTATTCTTACTGTAGTATCACAATCAGTTTAGAAACAGATGTATTACTGTAACTGTAGGACAATGCATTCAGAAGGAATTCCAACCCTGACAACCTATGGCTGCTGCAAATGTACTACCAGGCACATAAGAGGATATATGAAGTAACATGACAGGGTGCTGTTAAAAGTTACTAATGTTCACAGTTTAAAGGGAGTCAGTACAGAAACGGTCTGCAAAAAGATTCAAGATGCAGCAGTTCACTGCAGAAGTATATTTCATGTACAAGGATTGCAAAGAAAAGGAGAAAAAACTGCCATGCACATGAATGTGTGCTTACCTCCTCCATCTCCTAAATTCCAGCAGAAATAATGTAGAAGGAAGAAGGAATATCTGAGCAGCAGATAAGGACTCTAAGTCAGTTTATGATAGGTGAATTAAGTACTAGAAACAAGTTCTGAATAAAAACACCGTATTTGAAGAAAAAAATAAAGAAGGTAAAAACAGATTTGTGCCATACTGATCAAATGGCCTGGTAAACTAAAAGGACTCTTTTTATACCTGGAAATTACAGGCTACTGAGTGCAGGAGAAGGGAAGCATTCTGGAATTTGAAATATGCTTGAAAGGCCTAAAAATGAGAACACGTGTTGTCTGCCATCCAAAATTACTTTGAAGAGATGACAGATAATTAAGGGAAACTCTGAGTCATCATCCAGTGTTACTTGCTTAACCATACAAAACGACTGAGACATAACACTACTCTTATTTTCTACAACTCAAATGCTTTCTCTGTTACTGAAATCTATGATTTTCTGAAAGAGAAAACCTCCATGCTCTGTAAAATCTGTACACCGTAAATGAAACATAAGGCACTGGGTTAGAAAACCAGCCAGCCCATCTACACTGAAGCACCTGAATGTATTAATTTGAGATTTAACAAACCCAGCCCTTCCAAAAAAGAACTGCAAGCTAAACATGAAGGATGAATGCTCGAATCAACATTGCTTCACTGAAGTCAACTGAACTATGCTATTCAAAGAGGCTGAGGATCAATGCCCTGTTTAACATAAACAAGTATTAGGCAAACATTCCCAATTTCCTGCTTAAATTTTACATGCCAGTCAGATTGTATTTCTCACCTCCAATTCAAAAGTATAAATGAAATAGTTCTGTACAACTTTCTGTTGGTAACATGAAGGCAACATTTGGCACAGGGAAGCGTTCTGCAAACATCCAATGTGGGCTTAAAAATATTGTTGCTTTTCTACTGACAAAACTGATTTATCTTTAACTACCAGATGGACTCCGGAAAGATGGATGAATTCTGTAATAGAGATGGAATGCCCTATTTTATGTTTATCTCATTTCCACTCTGTATGCTCCTTAGCTCTGATTTCAATTGAATTATAAAAAAGGGGGAACTTTCACCAAAAATAAAACCCCTATTTTCTACAGTTTGTTTGGTTTTATTTGCAGAGAAATGTTTCAGTCAGCCTGTCTTTAAATTTCAGGGCATTCAGATAAGCAAGAAATTAACTAGGAAAATAGTTTTAAAAGCAAGTACCAGATTTGCAACTTCAACAACTCTCAGAGTCCTAAGAGCCTTGCATTGAGCCCTAAAGGAGCTACATATTACCACTGGTTAGAAGAATAGCAGGGCACCTGCTCCCACCATGAACAGCTTGGGAACCCAATGGTCCCTATTACCTATCACCAAAACATCACCTGAGGGTCAGCTTTTGAATTGCACAAGTCCAGTCTTGGCAAAATAACTACTGTGCCCAGGAGTGCAAATGTAACCAGAAAATCTACTGATTAAACAAATATGAAACCTACAACTATCTTGTTTTACTGTCATGCAATAACTACTTATGTCATTAAACAAAATGTACAAAGTTCTGCAAACACAAGCAGCAGGAGAGCGAGGCAAGAAGCTGGCCTCGGAATCTCTGATCCCACTTCACGACCATAGCACCCTGGAACAGGGAGTCCCTCAATCCGGCATCAGAGAGGAGAAAAGATAACTCAAGTGTATGCTGCTGGTGCTCTCATTAACCCTTAAGAGCTTAAGCATGGCACCTCCAGAAATCTGCCTTTGCAACTAGCTAAATGTGAGGACAAAAACAAAGTGTACGCATTTTTAAAGTAGTATTGTTCCCAGATATTTAGCAACTCTCTCTCTTTTTAATTAGATGTGCCTTTATCCTTGGCTGCCTGCATGTGTTTACAAGCTTCCCTTTCACATTTCCTGTAATGTTCATCAAAGTAAAATAACTACCAGGTTCTTTCTTATTCACTGTGTCCCTTGTGAGCCAAAACAGTCTTAACCATTTCCCTAACTGGAGACAGTGGTATTGCTGAGAGTCACTGAGGTACGGCACACGCATCTGAGCAGGTCACTGACTTCTGGCTCGGTGTCTGTCCTTCTGCTTCCTACCCCACTCTCCATCCCTCCTATTTGAAATGAAGCAGCTTGGAGCTTTGAATATGCTTTTGTGAGTAGGCTCCCCGCCTAAGGAAGCAGCATCAGTTTCAGCTGAGGTTCCAAGGCACTATACTGTGAATAACAGTACAGTATGTGGTGCTCTACTATTAGGAGTGATTTCACCCTTGGACACACAAAAAAGCAACCAAAGCCTGACAGAATATTACACTGTGAAATCAAGGTGGGCTTGGGCTTTAAGTTTTTATCCTAGGACGTGTGTCACTGTAGTGTCAACATTCAAACCTCGGAGTTTGTGGTCTCACAATGAATACAGAAACACGGCACTGAATTGTTTTCAGCAAAGCCAGCGCAGTGCTGGTTTGATTTTGCTCTACTTTTCCCCAGAGGGGGAAAATAAAGGAGGGAGAAAGGTGATGAGCCTAAACCTTTACAAAGTTTTCAAGAATCAATTATCATGGAATTAGCTGAGGTAACTCTCCAGGCTATAGAATGCTGCATCATCTGCCTGTAAGGTTCAGATTAGAACTGACTTCAGTCAGCTTGGTGTCTACCCTCCATAACCACTTTTATCTGTCTCTTAAAGCACCAACTGCCTCACGGGATTTACTGTGAGGATTTTCCTCTGCTTAGAAGCCATTAAATACTTTTTGAGGCACTACTGTTATTTCCCTTATTACTGAAACACGCAATTATCTTAAAACACTTAAAAGTAGATTAATTGGTCAGGCCTGATTACTTTATGAATAATAATCATGGGTTTGGTCTCTGGATGAGAGACTGATTTTCATTTTTGTCATCTGTTGGACATCATTTGTTTGAGTTGGCTATAATGTGCTAGAAGTGTGACTCATACCCTGAGAGCCAGAGTCTCCACAGAGTTAAGTATCCTCATTCTCTCTCCATTTCTGAAAAAGAATTATTGCCTTGTGACCGTGTTTCTCGCTGCCTTGTTTTGTATTTTTATTTTTGTATCGGTAGTAGTATCTTAGGTAAGGTATATAGATTGTTAGGAAAGATACAGATGTCAGTTCCTGCTCACATCAAGACAGGCCTGGCCTAAAAGAGCTTTTTATCTAAACAGGCAAAGAAGAACAGAGGAAGAGAGACACAAAAAGGTTGCTGGCAATATGGCTATAAGCTATTAAAACCATTGTACAGGAATCATGGATTCACCGTCTTCTGACCATGTACTCTTGCTGGAGTTTCCCCCTCTTAAAAGTAATTTAAAATAAAGATTTATTTTTTTTTTGAAATCCTGTATCCTGTATTGCCATCAAATATTACCATACTGCCATTGCACTTTTTTAGGTGCTTCTTGAACTACAGCGCAGCACTAGGTGACCACCGCAAAAAGAAATTCACTTGCTGTGATTTTATAGGAAGCGAAAAGGGAGATGATTTACTAAGATTAAACTATGTGCCATCACAAAATAATGTCCCCAAGTGGTGGGGAAAGAATTAGATCTGGTTTAGTACTTCTTTGTCCCGCTGGGTTGTGTTCAGGAGTACCTGGCAAGGAGGCATGCTGCCAGCAGTTCTCCCAGCAGTGTGGCGTTCAGCACACCGAGCACCATTAGAGAAACACGTTGGCATGGTTCTGCTGTAGACAGTAAATAAGTGATTTTAAACATTGCGTAGCTTGAACTTAAGACATCAGAAACATACTTAGAATTACTGAGTCTATTTATACTTTCTCCAACATGAAATACAGACAATATTACCTTTAAGGTAAATTTTTTACAGGAAGAATAGAGTTATTTAAATACGTATTTTGAAGGACAGGTTGTGGTTGGAGCTTTTTTATTTGTTTGGTGGTTTTAAGCGTATTAACTTGGAGCAAATAGATAACATCCAAAAAACATTCCTGGTTCACACACTTCCTGTAAACTTGAGCAAACACAGCAATATTCAGACCAGGCCAATTTTTTGATTCAGTTATATTTGGCTTAAAGTAGAGTTTGTAATGAATCCTGGCAACACTTTAACTAAAGAGAGACTATCTCCCATGTATAAGTAAGAGCGTTTTAAACGTGAGTCATCTGAAAATCACCATCCTTGAAATGGGTTGATGTTTGAAAATGAACTTAATGACATTTTAAGAAACTCAATCTGTGTTTTAAAGACCAAGATATTCTAAAAATTCAACTGTTACTGACGTTACTGAAGTCTCACATAAAATGCAACTTTATTTGTTATTTATGCAGCACTGTACTGAAAATTTATGCTTGTTTTTAAATAGCACTGGATCTAAAATCTTTTCTCAAAATTTCTTTTTTTGCATATGTACGCCATTGGTATGTGTGCTATGTGTGCACACAAACAATTTTATTGTGCTTCCCAAAAAAGAAGAGAGTGTGACAGAAAAAGTAAGAGCTATCAAGAGCTTTCCCTCCTTTTTTTTTAATTTTATATTTATTTTATTCTGTTTCAAATTTTCCAGCTTAAAGGAGAACTCAAGCTTCAAATGCCTCAGGATGACACTAAGCCAGCAGGGCTGATGCAAGAGAGGCAAAGAATTCAGAAAAGTAGTATATGAGAGAAACACTCAAAAATATGCCTTGGGCACCAACTCATATCTAATGCAAAAACTGGTGAACCTCATGATACTCAGCACACTGTGAATATCAGTCCTGCAGGTATGACTTCCCAAACCTCACTTTACTACAAGTTTGGAAGAACTAGGGATGCTGCTAGTAAGGCACCGTCATCAGACACCTCCCACAGCAGCAAAGAGAATCTTCAGGAAAGACTTCCATCATCATCAAACAAGGGACAGCATCCCCTTCTGCCACATGCTAAGTGACAGATGCACCTTCACACGCAACATATACACTCAGTGCATATCTATAATGGTGATAATTTAGGAAGAAAGCGTTCTCTGACCACATGCAAAATGCATACCATTATGTATGCTTTTCAAAAGTCACATTGCTGTCAATATCCGGTGAGGTTCCTTGAGCATTGATCTTTAGGGCAAATAACGTATCTGATCACAACACTCAATGGACAGGATGTGTGTGCATGTGTAAAAATGCTTTGCAAAAACCACCATCTATTTTTGAAAGCAAAATGTGGCGGTATGCATTCCAAATCATCATAAAAGATACTAGAATTTTAATAATGCCACATTTCAGAATGAAAAAGCCATATGCATACACTCATCCTAAATGCACAAATAACATGGAGGAAAAAACCACATACATTTCCTTAATCCTTACATAGTATATTGCTTTCATCAGAGCATCCCCAAAAGATTTTATCTAGCACCATAATGAGCTTTATTGCTGAATCTCAATTATCATTAACCCTCACACATCTAGTTATATCATTTAAGTGACAGCTAAGTATCTAGAAGCAACTAGACAAAGACACAGCCTAAATCCATTTCGCAGCTTCCAAATCTAATACCCTTCTTCAAAGATATGTCTTAATGAAAAGCAATGTATTTTTCTGGCTGGAGGAGGCAGTCAGTAAAATTTTCAACTTTATTACTATGTAAGGCTGTGAGGGACTTTTAGATCCTATTAGTAATGTAAAGTGGTCTAATGTTTAGCTATACAAACAATCACTGAAGCGCTTTTCAAGCAGCCTGATGCACACAGGAGGGTTTTAGTGGAAATGTGATTTGTGAGTATTGAATCACAAATTAGTGTTTTCCTGTGGTAAACGGTGAACGTGGCTTATCTCTGGTTTTCCCTGCTTCTACTGTAATGATATTCAGTTTTCAGAATTGGTTTTTTTTATTTCTGTTATTAAATTCTTTGTCTAGATAACAACAGCATGAGCAAGTACTCATGTAGCCATCTGAATATTTTCACAACAGTAACATTAAGGCAGGTTTTTATGCAACCATATGTAAAAAATTGTTCAATATTGTATTAAAATGCCTTTATGATTTTAAGTCACATTCCAGTACCTGACTCCTTCCTACATGCCCAAGATAAAAAATCCCCAAAGGTCACTAAAGAGTGCATGTCCTGGAATTGACTTCCAAACCTCGCCCAAGTTCTTCTGTCATAATCAGGACATTGTCTCCAACCATACATCAGTCATTTCTGTTTTGCAGATTTGCAAAAGGCTAAACCACCAAATAAAGAAGCTGAGGTTAAAAGTGGATTTCTCTAAACAGTCATATTTTTTGTGCTGAAATGAAACTAAAGGCTCGCAGAAGAAAGCTTCGAGTTTAGGACACAATAGATCATGTTAATAGTGGATAAAGCCTACATAGTATTTCTCCTGTATATAAACTCATAATTTATCAGGAGAAGCAAAGAAAGCAGCAAAACCTCAAACCAGCTTTTGTGCATAATGAATCTTCAAATATGCCTTGTTGATTTAAGCACACAGTAGCGTAAAATACCCCATATGGCTTGCAAAGTGCTTATGATGCTGAGGAGCACTGTTAGTAGTGAAAATAATGGACTCCATTTTAGAAACTAGTCTTTCCAATCATTGTTTTCCTGCAATAGTCAAGAATATGACTGTATGTAATAAGAAGTGGCTTCTCAGGTGCTCTCTGATGCTGATGTTTTCAGCTCAAGGTTTAAGCTAATCATTAGGGGTAATCAATTGTAAGGAAAATGTTGCACGTTTGGTAATATTAATGACTCTTTGCAAAGTTCACAAAGAAAGCAAACGATTTCAAATTGTGTTGCACACCACTTGGTTTCACGTCCAGATCATTGCTGTTTCTGAGTATCAGTGGAGGCCAATTACAGTTTGGCTGACCTACTACAGAAAAATACCTAGCCAAAACTGATCCCATCCCTGCAAAATGAAGATTTTGCTTTTAGGAATATGTGATATTCTAAGTTCTCTTGGTTACGTATCTGAATTCAGAGATAGCTTGCTTACAAACAGTCAAGCCAAGTACTTTTCAGGCAGTACAATAAAATATTTTATTGCATAAGACCTTCCAATGCCCTCAATAAAAGAAAACAGAACAACCTTGACCTCTCGCTTTTATCCCAATGTGTAGGGGGAGATTGCCATCAACGTCCTATCCACAGTGCACCCAAATTGCTTACTTGCTGCCCAGGTCAGATGTTATACAACTGCAGAGATGTTTAGCAAACACAGGAGTAAAGAAATGTATGAAAACATTCACCAAGATATTAACAGTAGCAAGACATTTCTGAAAAAAAAGACAATAATTTAGATAGCTGCAAGTGACCATGGCTCACCCCACTGTCATACAGGAATGAGAATTACATGTCTACTGTTCGATATCAGTGATTCTAAATTTCCTATCCATCTAATTAGACTTTACTTGAGCAGTCAACTAAACACCACCCCCTTCCACCCTTCCAAAACAAAACAAACAAAAAAAAATAGAAAAGAAAAAGTGAAAAGTCTCACTGATGCTTCCAGCTATTTACTGTCTGGCTCATTTTATTAATGTGAGGCTTCCACCAGAAATTACTTGTTTTCAGAAGATTATTATTGAATTAATGTCAGGATCTGGCAAGCAAAAAAAACACAAAAGCCAAAGACAGTAATAAATCAGTCTTTGGCATGTCCAATATCCCAGTCAGTCTTTTATGATATTAGATATATTTTAAATGTGGATTTCAATACTTTGCCTTGACCTTGTAACTGTTCTACAGTTAATGGTTTAAAACATTGACTGCCATTATCCGGTTACAGTTCCTTTGCTGATGCAACAGTCTTCCCAAAACTACTTCCAGTAATAACATTTCTATTTGGCTTACCCTGATCTAGCCCTTTAGCATAATTACTTGTTATCATCAAGTCAATCTAACACTCAAAACTAGCGGCTAATTTGCAAATTTTATAGACAAATCAGATTAACTGAAATTCTGATTTTGGTAGAGTATATTCTTCCTACTGCAGAGATACAGGAGGTGGCCGGGGATAGCACAAAGGAATGAAAAGCTGTCCATATTGGCCAATAATTTTTAAGAAAACTCTTGAAACTGACAAAACTACAAGCTTTCACTGCCTTCACCCACCTTTAAACATAGGTTAGAATAAAGACTGCGTACAAAAATCGCACATTTTTACATTTTAAATGGTCTCTTCTGACCTTTTAACAGATTCCTAGGTATATTTTCAGTGCTTGTCCATTTGAATAGCAAGTGAATAATCTGTCACTCTGAATACTGTACTTGCTCCACAAAGGGTTCACTGTCAGCGATAAGCAAATACTCATCAGAGCTCTATCTACCCAGAAAAACTGGGGGGAAAAAATCCCTATAATCTAAAGAGTCAGAGCACCTAAAACTTCTGTATGGGCACAGTTAACTCATTTGGACATGTTTTGTTGCAGCTTAGCAGAAAACAGTTCCCAATCTGTTCAGAGCAATCCAAAATAAACCTCTCAGATATGAAATCAGAGTGTTCACATGGGGATTTACAGATTTAAATCACAAAAGAACTTTGTTTTGGAATTGCTTTGGAGCCAAGACAGAGTTTGGGGGTTGAAGTAGGGATTCAACTCAATGACTTCATAGTTGAGAGTCTAAGTGGTTGGACTCATCTCTCATGAGTTTTTTGTAAAACTAAATATCATAAATTAAATTAATGTATTATTAAAGGCAATCAGGAGAAAGGTCTTCTTAATGTAAGTGAAACCATCTTCTTAATACAAATTCCAGTGCTGTTCATGCTAGCTTGCTCAGTATCACAGACTTTTATGAAGATCTTACAAAGCTTCCTGATGCTGAGCTGAGTTTCCCCCAGCTGGAATGCAACTGCCTCTAGGCCAGAACACAAGAGTTATCTTGCAAATCAAAGCAACACTACACAGTGGTTTATGTCAGAATTAGAGAATGCCAGATCAATGGAACCTCACTGAGGAAACTCTGCAGCCGTAAAGTAAATATCAACTTATCTAGAGTGTCTATAAGTGATAAGTTTAAGAACATGTAAATATTCTACTAACTGATAAGCTGCCAGTAGGTGACATTCAAAAATAAATGCAATGTTATCAACAGATTGCTCAAACCTCCTGTTCTTGAGTCCTACATGGTTTCCTCTTTGTGATTCTTCACAAGATCTTAGTTGTAATTATCAGACTTGAAATCTGGCCAATAAATTGTATTAGGATAAAAAGCACTAATGGCCATACTTACAAAAGAACTGTCTAGAGACTTTTAATAATGATTAGAAACTTTTTTTTTCTAAATTCACCTCCTTATTAAGGTACTATGATCCAAGTACCATGGAAGGCAGCTGAGAGACACAAATTTTGCCTTTAAAACTAACTGCCCTCTAACTCTCTCTCTCCACTCTTCTATTTCAGCCTATACACCAAAAACCTCACATTTCAAAGTGATTTTTAGATAACTTTTTAAGATGTGCGGTAGCTAAACTACACTATCTCTGACCTATCCACCTCTCAACTTTTCTGTTCCTTTGATCTCCAGGTCCAGGCGATTGCTTCCAAGCAGACAGCTGTGAAAAGAACTGGACTCCTTCACAAAGAAAGAGACACACAAGATCTGTATCTCTTCTGTATGTCAACTAAGTTTTCCTTTTAAAATTAAACGTTTATTGGTCTACACTGCCAGTTTAATTAAACATTTTTTTGTTACAACTCCAAGAGTTGAAATTCTGGGGCTCCAGAATGCCTATGCCAAAATCCATTCAGCTAAAGCACATTTTTAGTTCGTTGCCAGCTGAGTATATAGAATTTGGCTCTGAAAAATAGGCCAGGACCTGTAGCACTGCACCACATGCATATGAAATGCCTGAAAGTGCCAGCAATATGTACTGCACACAGCTTGACTTTACAAAATGCATATGTTCAAATCTCCAGGTCAAGGCTTGGAGTAAACTCCCCAAAACTAAGGCAGAAAGCATTTCCTTTCTGTTGTGGTTACTGTATCTGTTTCTATCCTAGCAACACTAGGGTGCACTGAGCATTCCCACTATCGCACTTGATGTCGATGTCTGTTTGTATGTATGTAAATAAGCCCTCATTCTTACTAGTCCCCACACACAGTTAAATCAGACACATTTCATCAGTCTGTTGTTCATGCTAGACAGCACCAAGAGCCTCGGAGTTTTCAAACTTGCTGTCATGGAGAAATAGAAATGCATCATAGCAATAGTAATCCTGTTGCTAAAGAACCAGGGTACCACTTTAAAAAAAAATAAACAGATTTTTTGATTCATTAGGATCTCTCTTCATGCCAACGTGAGATCAATTCACAAGTAATAAATTCAGTAGCATGCAAGCAAATTAATTTATTAAAACACCTAATTAAGGGAGAAAAAAAAAAACAGTGAGGTTGACTGTATTTTCTACCTAGAATCACAGAATGGTGTGATTGGAAAGGACCTTAAAGATCATCTAGTTTCAGCCTTCCTGCCATGGGCAGGGACACCTCCAACTAGATCACCTCTGCCAATATTCAAATTCTGAAAAAAGCAGGGTGAGACAAATGAGACTCTTTTGTGTATTTGTGAAAGTTCATCATCCCAGAGTATCATAGTGAAAATGGGAACTAATAAATAATATGAAAACATATTGGGAAGGAATTTTTAAAAACATGGATCACACCCCGCTCCCAGCTCATCAGTGACTGCCAAGTAGATTTAGACATGGTCCAAATACCGGGGTGGAGAGCTGTCCACCAAGAGCACTGCACACCACAGTCTCAGGAATGATTTTAAGCATCATCTCTTTTCTTCAGACAAGACTCACATGATTAATTACAAAGAAGAATAATCAAGACAACTCAATTTAAGGTTTATAAATAGCACTTTGCAGTACTAACACGCATACTTAACAATGGGAGGTAAATTAACCTGAATTATTGGATTATGGTCCTTTCACTCACCAGAGTTGGTCTTCCCTGGAGGTAATTTTATGCTGTACACACTGGTTAGCCTTAAACTACCACTCACCAGCTGGCCCAGAGGAGCCAGACTCCAGCTGCAGGGGATAAGCTACAAACGATTACGCAAAGGTCACATTTTCAACTCCATCACCACATTAGGTAATTCATCCCCTATCCCTTCAGGATCCTGTGAGTGGATTCCCTTCTATTAATTCTCCATTTCCACAATTCTGTCCATGGTCAACTGTTCTGTAGAGACAAAATAAGCCTCCAAACGCCATAGTACTTTAAAAGTGCCCTTCACCCTTTTACAGTCCAGTTGGTGTGTAAGTGCAAGGCAGAGCACTACAGTGCAAGGCAGGTGCAATCCTTGTCACTCTCCCTGCACTTCCTTTGAAAAAAACCCCACAGCATGTGAGGATGGGAGAGAAGGAAGGAGCTTTGATGGGCTCTAATAGATTGGGATGGCTGGATGGCTGGGGGTGAGGCTACATCGTGAAAACTCATTTTCCCCACAGTGCAGACATAACCAGTGTCCAGCTTGATAAAGGACGGACTTCAGCTCTTCTAGATATTGATCCTCATCAAGCCCATATGCTTACACTGCTTTTCTCATAAATTACATCAGCTTTCATTTCACCTGTGAGACGCAATGTAAGCTTTCTTCCATCAAGAGCATGGTCAGGAGCTAAAAATACATAGAAGAAATGTACACCACAGTCTACACATAATATAAGGCCAACGTTGATCCATCTATGCAGAGCTCTTCTAGAGCAGTGGTACTGCCTGAAATATTCTTCCCTGTGCTTGTTCTTTAATAAGTTTTACGGAGATGAAAACTTTTCATGGAAAGTGTCTGCTTTCTTCAGGACATTTTTCACTGGAAAGCCAAAATCGCACTGTTTTTACCCTGAACGTCAAATCCTCACCTTCTGGTGAAAAACATTAAAGCCTTAATAAAAATTTTGGAAATGGAAACCTGACAAGTTTTCAATGTATTGCTTTTTATCACAAAATGACAAGCTTAATACAAAGACTATTCTGACCAAGGTAATATCAGGAACTCTCCATAAAATGCACTTAAATAATTATTTAGCAAATGTTGAAGCAATGGATAGATTTGTTCACCTGTTTTGTCAGTTCAATGAAATTTGTTGTGCCCTGTAAATGGTCTTTAAAAAGCAGAACTTCATATGCCCCACTCAAGAGATGTGGAAGCATTTGATGGACATCAGGCCTAACAATTTTTTAAATAAGCAACTGGAGAATCATCTAGATGCTCTACTTCACCCATTTTATCAAGGATAATTCACTGTTGTAGAACAAAGGGTGGCATTTGTGAACCCGGCCCTCATTTTTATTACACAGTCCCTAATCCTAAAGCTCTTTACTGAGCTGCGATACCTGCGATTGTCTGAGAAAAAACATATATCATGCAATAAAAGACTGTAACATCAAACTGCCCCATCTAACAGACAGATTTTTCCTCAGAGGCAATATGTAAAAACAATCTAGACCTGTATGAGATCTATGTTAATTAACAGTCCTTTACAAAGAACATAATTTTTCACATCCAGATTTGCAAAATGGCAATTATCCTTTTTTGTGGCTTAGACTCCAAGAACATGCATCCCCAGCCTATGGAAAAAAAAAAAATCACTCTCCCATAGAGCCTTAGTCTGCAAGCTCTACAGTGAGATGATATTTTTTCCCCCTCATTGTTTGTTATTTTTTATGAGGAGAACCAGAGGAAATAACCAAATAATTTTAGAGAGAGCACCTGTTTACACCTAGTTGACTTTACACTCACTTACTCTGATCCGTCTTCACCTCCCTGACATCAGGACCATGCTCACACACAGATGAAACCTAGACAGTGGTTAGTGGTGTTAGGCAGTCTCTAAACTTAGGCACCTAAATTAGTAGGTCTGAATGTGACTGTATGAAATGAAATGTCCCAATACCATTTATTAAGTAGATAAGAATTGCGAGCTCACAGATGAAGCGAGACACAGCACAAATGCCTTTCCCTTAAACACAGTATAGGCCTATACTAAGGGTAGTAGCCCTTCTAGCCCCGTACCCCAAATTAATTTCTTATTCATCATTAACACATGAGAAACAAAATGATCATGGTACCAGGTTATTTAGGATAAAACACATTTTAGTTAACAAGGATAACTCATCTTACATCAAACAGTCAAGCAAGTGCCAAACAGCTGTAAAATACATACTTTCTATTTGATTTCACTATAAAGAAATTCACCACTGAAATAATTTCAGAAAAAAAGACCAACAGCACAATAAACTAATTAGGTCAGCAGTGAGATAAGAACTCACCTGAGAAATAAGTTACCTCAATGTAACAGACCAAAGAGAGTCACTGTCGATCAATGTACAAAAGAGGTGGATAGTAAAATGAGACAATTGGTGAAATTCAAAATGCTCAAAAACATAGTTACTCAGGGAAAAGGGATGGATCCAGTGGTATCCTACAAAGTTGTGCAGCGTCCTTCCTGTCTTCAAGACTAACTAGGGTTAGTACCATTTCTCAGGGGTTTTTGGTATAAAAATCTACTCAGTTTGAAGGTTATTAAATTACTAATGAAATAGGTAACTTACCCCTCAGGGTTTTATTTAACAAATGCCAATAAGTAAGTCAAGAAACTGAATGAGGATGGGAACAAGCCACTGAGTAAAAGTTATCTGGCAAGCCAATTTCTTAATATCCTGACTCAAAACCACAGTGCTTCAAGCAACAGAAATTATGAAGACAGAAGTAGAGGCAGAGCCTGAACATAGCACTGGGGAGTCTCTCAAAGTTCCTTCTGCAGTAAGTCACCAACATTCCCTCTCACACTGCTTCATACTTCACACTGCTGTTTGCAGCACCTCTAATGCACAAAGAAAGGTGAACTTCCGATTTATGAACAGAGATAACAGCATTATCTGATGCTGTACAAAAATAAGGGGAGTATGGAAAGTAAAGGATAAAACAGAAAAGTGAATTGTCCCAAGCACCAAACTCCCTGGATACAGCTCTAAAAGAATGTCTGCACATGAAACAGCTCTAACCATGACATCTAATTCTGAGGTATTGAAGTAATACATAAAATCATAGCCCAAATGCCGTATTTGCCAAGCCTTAGATGCTTTTTAAAGAAAAATCACCTGCTTCGCTGAATTGGGGGCTATTTCATTAAAGAAGATACATGTAACAGGGACTTTATTCATGACTAAGCACAATTGTGAGGTCCTTGCTTCTGATTTTAGAAAGGCTTTACCATGCTGCCTGCTACTGACTCATGGAAAAAACAAATGTGACATTAATGAGCAGCAGACTGGCTAAGCCTACTCCTTTCTCCAGGAACTGCAAGTTTCTGTCCCTTTCTATGAGTGTGGAGAGAAATTATAGCAGCCTCTGTGCTTTCTTGATCTAGACCCAAGCCAGAGTACACAGAATTTCTTGTGAAATGAAATTACAAAGAAATATCACCAGCATTGAAATGTTCCACAGACAAACAAAGTGAAGAACCAAGGAGATGGTACTGTGTGATACAGGGTCAGAGCCTCTACAAGTATAAATCAACAAAAATGTTTGGACCGTAATGCCTTACCAAAAATTCCCCAGTTCTGTTATCATAAAGTGCATTTTTTTCAGGCATTTGTATTTCAACTCAAAATTTATCATGTGTCTGATTCTGTACTAACTGAAGGTTATGGCAGTACTTGAAAAAAAAAAACCCACATTGAGCCTCTGAACACTTCTTAGGAGTCTTTTCAACCTTTTTCTGATGGTTCTTCAAGGTCAGGAAAAATAGCTAATAAAACAGATTTAAAGATATTTTTAAAAAAATAAAATAAAAATTTAAAAATCTCTGAAGTTCCAGAAGAGAGCTTTAAAATGTGAGGACTATTTCTTCTATGGAAACCAATTCATGAGTCTTTTAAAGCAGGCAGCCTTCCCTACTTTCATCCTTCAGGACTATGAGTGATTAAACTCAAGGAGACACCAACAAGCTAACCGTCATCCCTAACTTATCACCAGAAATGAGCCCATGAATTTACAGATAATGCTGAAATATATTATGGGGGAGACTATTTATTGACTCCCCCACTAGCAGGGGTATAGTAAAGAATGTGTATCTATAAGAAAATTTCCAGTATTTCCTGACTAATTGCCTACACATATGAGAGTGTTTGGGTAAGTTCCCAGGGTCAGGTTTATGTTAGTGAGTGTTGGCAGGTATGTATCACTATGTTTATCTGTGAAATAAATTGTTACCATGCTACAGTTTTTGACAACATGGCTGCACTTGCTTGTTAGGAGCGTCCACAACAAATATCTGACTCACAGAGGCCAGCTCTGGTGTTTATATTACTTTATTTGTATCAACCCAAGTGTCAAAATAAGTATAATTTACTGAAACTAGACTCAGTCCCAAATTATACACCACAGAAGACACAGACACCAAATACCTATAATGAAATACTTTCACAGTGCTTTTATAGCCTGAGGAAATTCATACAATCAAAAACAAACAAACAAAAAACCCCAAAGTCTTCACATAAAAATCTGTTCAAACTAGGTGTTTGGCTTGCGGTAATTAGTAAGGCAGACAAGGAAGAAAGCTCTGTGACCCCAACTGCCTTTTGCCACAGACCACCATGTGTCCGTGGAAGGTTTCTGCAACCTGACGATCTGCCCCACAGCACACAAAAGGCGAGAATTACCACAAAAAGATTCTGCAATTATTACTGCAGCAGTAATTACTGCGGCACCAGAAGCCAAGACAAAACTGCAGAAGCTGCACCCACCTAAAGGTAAGTGGTTTCTAGCAAGGAGCAACAGGAGAGTGACAAGATGTTCCAAGACCACCTTGCTACCCGTTCTCCATCACAGCCCTACAGCTGCGGCAGAGATCTCAGATCACATACTGCATGAACAGTGGACCACAAAGCACCAGTCGTGACCTGCTGTCCCCTGCTGAGAAGCACTCCTCGTTCTGGAGAGCAGTGCTTCAGAAAAATACCCAGGCTTCGTAACCCAAAGCACTCTGCTCAAAGTTAACTGGCCAACAAGAAACACTTCACGAGAAACACTTTTGTAATGAACATTGCTGTGAAGGAGGCTCTGAGGGAATTTGTTGTTTTATTCAGCTCTTCCTTTAAAGACAGAGGCAAATTGTTTCTTTTTTTTTTTTCTAAGCAGAGAAACTGTTAATATTAAAAACAAATCTGCATCTCCTACTGAGACTAGTTTTTATTTTCTTTTTTTCTTTTTTTTTTTTTTTTAACAGAGCATCTTGTGAACCAAGACAAACATGTGAGTTTTGGTTTGTGACCAGCAAAAACACACATTCTAAATATCAGTACACTACAAGCAACCCTAACTTTTGCTACTGGTCTCAAAGTGTTTGCACAGGACTTCAGCTTGATTCTATTATCATTTTTACCTAGAATAAGAGACTAAAACTGACCAACACAAGCCTCCCAATTAGAATATCCACTGTAAAAAATGCAAGGCCATACATCCCAAGGAACAAAACCAGCCCCTGAACGAGAAATTCAACGCATTTTCTATATTCTCTTCCCTTACACACGACTGCACATTTGTGATTTTAAGAGGAAGTACTTGTCAGAGTGGGGTGACTTTAGGAAAAATCTGTGTATCATCTTGAAAAATTTGGAAAGAAAAAGGATGTGGATTATTCTCAGGAATACGTTTATTCAGGGAAAAAATCCACATGAACACTGTAAGTGAAGCTCTCCTGGTAGGAGAGCTTCAAACAGATGCAATCTTCCTTTCAGACAAAGACTGATAGTTTGTTTAGCAAAGCATCTACACACAGGGAAACACCGTCTTAGCAGCTTGACTTCAGAAGGACCATCTGAAATCAGACTCCTTGATTCCCTGGCCATGCTGAATTAGCTCATCTGCACAGTTGGGACCAGCACAAGCTTTTTCAGAGAGCAAGCAGCTTTCTCCAAGCATGCAGCAAAGTTCTTCTTCACACGGATCTTAGCTGTTGGGAAGTTGTTCAAATTTTCCTAAAGTAACAGAACAACTAGTTCCTTCAAACTTTACTTACACAGATAACATATGTAATAATATGCTTATTGTTTTCTATATTTATAAAAGGGATAAGGAAACCAAAGTTACAGGAAAATGCCTACATATCTATGTGATGACCACTTCTGGATATATTAAAGCACTACTGATGTACTGCAGCCATGCAGGTATGCCAATAAAGATGTTTTGTGTCTTTCCTACAAAGGGTCTTAATACAAACAACCTAAAAGCCTAAACGTACAGTTGAGATCATCTAAGCAACAAAAAGCATCCTTTCTAAGTGATGAATTTTACCATCTCATCAATTTCTAGCCAGTAAACTGTCTATGGCAGAAAGTATATTGGCCTATGAGACCCCACAGCACCATACACAGTTTGTAATAACTCTATTATAAATAATAATGAACTATAATAGCTTAGAGTTTTTTTCCAATCTAAAATATATATGACAAACCCAAACAAAAGCATAGGGCTAAGTGCAAGTATAATTGTCATTGTGGTGTGATGGGTGCACTACACTCTCTAGAATGGTCTAATATATACAACATCTTATGGATAAGAGCATGTGAAAGCCACAGGAAAATAAAACACTATTACAGCCTGCTTAAGATGAGGAGCTGGAGATCATATCGTAGTGAGAACTATTCTAAAAGAACAAAGTAATTGAGTGTAGCAAGTACGCAGGGTATTCATAGCTAAAACAATAGGTTGAGAGATGCCCTGCTCTCCCAACTTTGCAACGTGGGGTTTTTCCCTCGGCTCCCGTGCAATGTGTGGCAAACGGCAGGGCCCCTCTGCCATGGAGAGCGTCTGTACTGCAGAGGACAACGTATCATAAGGACAATTAAGCTAAATTTCAGAGAGGAGCAGTAGAAGTTACAGCACCAGTGTACCCAAGTGACCCACAGTGAGTTTGGCCTAGAGTAAGAGTGGCTTCAGGAGCCAGGCCAATCATTTAACTGCTTAACATACCTCTGTACTTCAGTGCAGCTCGCTCAGTACAAATTCAGTGCTGTGATAGCCTAGTACTACAGCTTGCAAGTTTTAAAACTATAGAAGCCTATAGCCAAGATCTGAGAAAACTGAACGAGTGGTGCATTTTCTGCTTGCCACCAATTTTTTTTTCAGATGCCCGTATCTGCATTTGAAAAAAAAGAAAAAAAGGTTAAAATTTTGGTTCCCATCAAAAAGCAACTTCTTCCGATATGGAGTAAACATCTCCTTACTAAAGGCTTCTGTTTATCACTTCCTGTCTGATTCTACTGAAGCAGACTGCTGGCTGTAAACAGAAAGCACAAAATCTAAACTAAATACAAAAGACAGTCACATAATTTTCTCATGGCTAATGTAAAGAATAACATTTAGCACATTTATTCCAAAACAAAGTACTTTTAAAGAAGATTTTGTTCTCTGTTGTAAACTTATATATGGGAGGTCTTAAGTAGCATATGATCAGCTTTATATTTACATAACTGTAATCACTGCCCCTCATGTTTGTGAACTGGACTTGCTCTAGTAACAGTGAGTGACCAACTCTGTCAGAACATGCTGGGTTCTTTGTAATACTGCCTGTAAACTGAGGATCCTACAATTTCATAGTAAAAAAATAATCTGCACATTATTAATTCATGTTTAATTTATGCTTTCATGTTTACACATATTATTATTTATAAATCTATTTTATATAAAATGAAATCCTTCAACCCAAATTTTTTTTCCATTTTTATTTTTTTCTGAAGGAATTTCTTAGAAGCTTCCACTAGCCTGCTTTATGCTTTGAATTTTGTAAGGAAAGGTAATGTGCTCAAGCATATGCTACTAATAATTTTTTGTCACTTAACTATAGCACCAACTTCCAGGGGTTGGGAGGGAAGAAACCTTCAACACCACCCCAAAAATGTTCATTATAATTTTTCTTTACTATTTCTTCATTTTTAAAGGTGTTTCATACCCTAACCTCTTCAGCCCAATTCCTCTATTGAAAGATGTACACCTAACTCAGCAAGGTCACCTCACTAGAGAAGTAATACTTGTACACCACATATGGTATTGAAGCCAGGCTGTATCTAGATCTATTGGATCACAGTGTCATTATCCTGAAAGTCAAAGTAGTGCCCAGATCCGTCCGGGATAAGAGTCCGCTTTCCCAAGATTGGAGTTCCCCTCACTGTGTGCCAGAATGCAGTGATCCCAAAGGAGCACTGCAGTTTATTTCCTGTCCTTCATCCTCATGGAGAGGAGGATGAAAAAGCGACTGCCCTGCAATTACACCCTGCACACAACAGCAGCGAGGGAGCAAAAGACACAACAGTGCCACCTTGCAGAAGTAACTTCCATACGAAGCTTCTGATCTCAAAAAGCTATTGCTGAAGGAAAAAGCTGTATTAAAAAAAATAATCCCCAAATCTAAACCAAACCAAACAAACTTAATAGCAGATAATTAAAAAAAAAAAAAAAACAAACAAAAAAAACCCAACACAAAAAAAAACCAAAACAACAGAAAACCAAAACAAGTTTATTTTCAAAAGTTGATTTTCCCCACTCATCCCAACACTTCAGTATGCATTAGGACTAGTCAAATGAAGCCAAAAGAGACAGTGTGCCCCATTCAAACAAAATTGTTTTAGTGTTACCAGTATCCAACATAAACTTTGTGACTTTGCACAACATTCTTCTACAAAATAAACTTGAGCCATTTGCCAGCAATAACCTATATATTGACATGGTATTAACCAAAACTTGGAGGCTTCAGCTGGGAGACAAACTGTCAACCAACCACTAATTGGTTTTTATGACGTGACTCATAGTTTAGTAATTTCCCAGAATTTAATCACAGGGCACCCAGAAAGATCAATTAAAGAACAGGCTCAGAATTTGTTAGAGCCCTGTGTGAGACAGGGGAAGGCAATGACCTCAGCAGCTTTGCCACAGAATTTTATGAATGAACAAAGAAAGGATTTAAAAGGTAAGTTAAACTAATCTTGTGTTTCCTTGCAGACCCGCTCATTGTTTTTCCAAAAGAATGACTTTTTTAAATTAAGTAAAATTTGAAGGACTGTATGTTGTAGCTACTGTTTATTTTACAACTTCACTTACACATGCCCATTATGTGTGTGACTTGAATTGCTGCATTATTTTTGGCTGTATCTTCTTTTATATCTCTCTCAATAAAAAGGGGAGGGTGCGGGGGGCAAATCAGAGTAGGAGTCAATTTCTTTGGATTCTTGTATAAGCATCACATCACATTATCAGAACAAACAGTACAGAATTCCTCCTTCCCACACCCCAAAATCATCATTATTAAAATGGTCCTAACAGTTCTTAATACAAAGAAAGAGAAAATTATATTTTTGCCACAAAATCCTATGATTTCTCATCTCACCTTTCGTTTTCAAGCTTTCCCTCCTCCCCTCCCCCCAATTTAACACAATGAATTCTGGAAGTGTTATCGCCCTTCCTGCTTTCCATTATGGATTTTTTTCAAAAACTGAATGAAAATCATAATGAAACATCAAAAACCTTTTTTCTTAGTTATGAAAAGGTTTTACACAAATTTGCGTAATCTGATCAGTTTTATTCATTAATGTTGTTCTTCTGTGCAAATTTACAGAGTATAATCCATATGAGTACTATACAACTGTGATTATGTACAACTGTGCCCTTGTGGCCAAGAAGGCCAGTTGCATCCTGGGGTGCATCAAGAAGAGCATGGCCAGCAGGTCAAGGGAGGTCATCCTGCCCTTCTACTCTGTCCTGGTGAGACCCCATCTGGAGTACTGTGTCCAGTTCTGGGCTCCCCAGTTCAAGAAGGACAGGGAACAACAAAGGGCCACAAAGATGATTAAGGGCCTGGAGCACCTCTCCTATGAGGAGACTTGGGCTGAGGGACTTGGTCATTTTTAGTCTTGAGAAGACTTGACTTAGGGGGGATCTGATCAGTGCTTACAAATACTTAAAGGGAGGGTGTCAGGAGGATGGGGCTGGTCTTTTCTCAGTGGTGCCCAGTGACAGGACAAGAGGAAATGGGCACAAAATTCAGTATAAGAAATTCCACCTAAACATGAGGAGGAACTTCTTTATTGTGAAAGTGGCAGAGCACTGGAACAGGCTCCCCAGAGAGGTGGTGGAGTCTCCTTCTCCGGAGACATTCAAAACCTGCCTGGACAAGTTCCTGTGCAACATGCTCTAGATAGACCCGCTCCGGTAGGGGGTTTGGACTAGGTGATCTCCAGAGGTCCCTTCCAAGCCCATATGATTCTATGATTAAAACCTCATTCCCTGCCTTTCTCATTTTTGTTTTGCAAAAAGCTCTTCTTCACTGAGAGCCCTCAGAAAAGATTTAACTTATTTTCCTCACCCACTTAAGTAAAACAAAATTATATTGAAATGGTCTGAAGAAGTGAGAATCTTTGGAGATCTACTAAGCCCCATTATGATTATCTCAAATATTATTTAAATATGAAAACCACTTAAGGTATCACTTTGGTTTTCCTTACAATAACAATCAGCACCAGACCAAGCCATGCATGTTACATGATAAAACAAGGGGGGAAAAGAATCAAAGAAGCTTCTCAGGCACACATAATCCCTTAGAAACCACAGGAACACTCACAGTGTTTTGTACCTAAACGAAAATGTTTCTGAAGTTCTTCAACCCAAATCTATCTATTGAATAGCCATATATTCAGGCTTACTATCTTTGTACTGACTTTTCTGATGCTTATGAACACTTCATGAGGAAAAATGGAAAGCTAGGGTATGGGAGAGTGGATTGGGAAGAAACCATATAGATATGGAGCTGCTGCTACTGTTTTAAATAATTAACAAGCCCATTACATGACACTGTCGTAAAACTCAAGAAGAAAAAAGCTTCAGCGTCTTGAAATTCTCATGCATCCTTGGATGAATGCAGTGACTATCTGGATGCTAGGAAGGCATCCGGTACTGGGCCAGCTCCATTTTGCAAGAATAATCAAGTAATTAAGGAGAGGGATATGGAGAAGAAGAGGAGAGATAGCAAAAAGGCGCTATTAGCCTGGTGCACTTGGGATACAGGAGAACCAGATTCAGGTCTCTGCTCTGAATTACAGCAGGATGTTAACAAATATGCTTGGGGAGGAGGGGTTGTGTGTGGGCATTTTCAAGTTCCCCGCTTCATCCAAAGGCAGAACAGAAACATGTGAGTAATGAGAAACTGCACACCTAGCTCTGCATCTGCAACAACAGCTTCATTTTTAAGAGTTCACAGCTCCCCCTAAATCACATTAAGACCAGAGTTAAAATGTTAATTATGGAGCATGTGCATATTAATTTTCTGCTTCCTTCTCTCCGTAAGTAATGGGAATGCTTTTAAATGCTGTTTGCTTGGTTTCTTATGGGCTTTCTTGGTTTCTTAATATATTACAGGGCACTTCCTGCACTGCTTACAGAAGCAAATTTCCCACTGCTAGTGGGAGTTTTCCCTGAGTAAGGTCAGCAGATTTGGTCTCAAGGGAGTGAACTGATCTTCGGGCTTAGCTACCCTGAAGATCTAGCAGAAAGCAAAACAGATATCATTCTTGTTTAAAATTTGCTACTATACTGTATCCTTCTCAGCTACATCATCCAACACAAACAAGTAGGAAACATTTTGCTGCAATAATCCTTTCAATTAAGGCTCCCATTACAGTGAAACAGCTGCTCACTACAATACATCTTTGTCATGGAACTATTTATTTCCCAGAAAACATTTCTTTAGTTGTTAAGACAGATGCAATAAACCAGATCCACGGAAGTAGCAGAAATCAAAGCAGCAAGCAAAATCTGACCAGCTAAATATCCTTGCAATGAAAAAGAAGTACCTTTTATGAGGACACAATTTATTCCCTGTGATGATAAAAAAGCCCACTCAGTTTAAAGCTGGTGTCTGGTGTCTCACTCCCAACATAATGTCAATGAGCTACAACTGAAATAGCAACCTAAGTCCTTACACATACAGCATTAAAAAGAAAAAAGAAAACACTCCAAAACCTTCTGCCCTCCTGCCGATCGGTGGTGTTTGCATGGGCCCTTAAAAGCCTTTTGGAATGTCCATATGATAAATATTTGATGGACAACCTCTTGCTTAATGACAGTCAGGTGCTGTTGTTGGCATGTAGAGATAAATGAATCAGCATCTTGTTACTGCCTCCCGTTCCATGCATACATGCTCACACCCTTCCAGCTCTTAGCAGCCTAATGAATGCTATTTATTTATTTTACTAACAAGTCCAACTCACATTGGACTCACAACTGTCACTGGAACATAAACAGTAGTGACAAAAAGCATTATTATGAATAATTTAATCCAAGCGTTGTGAGTGCTTGAAAACGAGCAGTTTTCTTGATGTAAACTTCGTCTCTGTGATTTCAACTGCAGGCAGCTTGCCTGCATTTCAGACAATGGCAACAGCAGGAGGAGGGGACATTCCTCTTCCACCTACACATTTCAAATTACTTGAAAACTTTCCTCGTTAACTGCACCTCTGATAGCAACCTGCAGTTAGTACTGCAGAAACCAAAGAAATTAAGAGAAGCACCTTCAGGTGCCTTAGAGGAGCAAGATACTAAGAAGCAAGACCAGCTCTGCATTTTTGTTTTCGGGCATGAGGTCCAAATCCTGCACTCGCTCTTTTGCCATGAAGGCCAGACAGGTCCTCAGACTGAGTATGGTACCAGATCTACACAACCTGTATAGATACTTGTCTAGATACAGTTGATGATGCCAGGGCCTGTATCACTGCAGTACTGAATGATTTCTCAGAACAGTCAGAAGTACAACCAGGAAACAGCCAAGAATTTGCTACTTAGTTCTCCTTTTAGTCTCAAAAGTTTTGCAAAAAAGCAGTTCATAAAGAGTATCTATGTGTCATGCCCTCCTGGCGTCTTGTTCATCCACTTCGCACCAAGGAAAAATTTGAGGGTTGTTCATGAAGGGAACAAAGGAGTGGGAGTACAAATCACTGCACTAGGTAATCAAGAAAAATAAAAAAAAAAAACCAAAACACCACGTTAAAACACACAACTAACAAGGAGAAGGGAAGGCAGACCACTTCAGGAGAAGAAACGAAAAAGACATGGCCACAGTACTCTTAAGTGGAGATTGTATTTGAGGATCGCTATGACATAAAAGTCCAGTGTTGACCTACAAAAAGGTAACACTCTAGATCTCTGCCTGATGCTTTCTAAATTCCCAGGGATTCATACTTTGGATTTAAACCCACTATAGACACAGGATTGCCCACAAGAAGTCAGGCTCAGCTCTGAAGTTTGATAAGAGAGATTTTGACATCTACTAACTACTGTGCTCTAGAGCCAGTATAATCTTCTGTCACAATACTCTTCTGACATACACACTCTTCCATGTGTGAAGATATACAGAATGAAAAAAATTAAATCCATGAGCAGCACTCCATTTGAGGGATGCAGCAGGTCCCTCTTGATGATTAGAACCTATTTGAAATTAAATGAGGTAGGATGAGAAAGGAAAACACAGAAGAAAAATAAATTATGTATGAATTTTGAAGAAATAATGTTTGCCTCAGTGGACAAATTTCTGGTATTACCAGAGAGTAATTCGTAGTAAAAAGCTGGTGCCAAGGCACTGCAATGCAAAGTGTTGCTAATGCCATCAGCCTTGCTGGCTCAAAGTTCAGGGCTCACTTCTTAATGCTTCTTCAGACATCATCCAGTTGACTGAAATACTGTGTGGCAGATACAGGTAATGCCTTGAATGTGCAGATTCAGGACATGCTGTTTAAAGGTGACTACCTTCAAAAAAGGCTACAGCAGCAGAGTAAATGGGAATATCTGCACTGCCTTTAAAAAACTGCACAGCAATTTTATTGAAATTCCCCTCAACTACAAGTTGGTCATAATAATAAAAGTGCATACCTAATAGTTTACCAAACTTAAACATAATCATCTAAGGCCCTCCTCTAGCATAAATGAACTTACAGTTCTTCTGACCATTGAACTCTTGAACACAGTACTGATGACTACAGTAATGCTCCAAAGTCTTCCAACATTGTCCATCACCTTAACTAAATAACCAGAAAGTTTTGAGTCTGCAACTGTTAATCATGCCTAATGTAATATAAACCATTAACTCTCCCCAAACCTCTCAATACAAGGAAAGGAAACCTCTGTGAAACATCTGACTTGTTACTGTTTATACGCAGGTTTGATGGAGACATTGAGCAAATGGATTCAGGTAAGAAGTGTTTAGAGGCACCAGCTGGGTCACAAAAATTGGTTGCCAGTTTTTCCCCACCATCACAGGTGCCCAAAGGATATATTCTGGCTCATGAAAGGACCGTGTTCCACTTTAAAATGAGATGGGTCTTTATGTCCTCTGTTTTTATTAGAAGCTGACACCTAGAAAACTCCTAATTTACAGTCCACCAAGTATACACATCCTGTAGATGGTGTGCCAGCATCTTCGTTAACCCAAAAATCCTTTCACCTTCTTGAATATCTCCCAATCCAAAGCCAAACCATCAATTTCCCCTTGCAGACTGAAAAAGTAGAAAAGTTATTTAAAGATATGAGATGTGCTATTTCATTCTCACTCTTGTACATTAACATCTTTCTTTGCTTTGGTTGCCACACAGTCCTTCTTAGCATCTGAATTCAGGTCTGAATTCACCTTATCAAAACATTATCTCAGTTGATTAGCACAACCCAGTTTTAGAAAAGCCATTTTCATTTTATCTCTTTTTTTCCAGTCACTTTAAGATACTAATTCATTCTTCTCTTCCAAATGCATTCCAAAATTTGGAAAATATAAGTTCACAGAAGTTCAGATGCAAGACCATTTGCCCCTTTTTTCAGCATTTGAGCTAGTGTTTTCATTCTTCAACCTAGGGTATCACACTCGCTTTCAGGAGGGAGATTATTCAGCCTTTAAATTTTAAAGTCCTTGGGTCTTGCTTCTCCTTCACATTTCCTTTTTCCCTCCTTCCCAGCAACCACTTTTGCCTTTGTGTTTAACACTACTGCACTTATTCAAACTTTGGCATGCTCCTGTTTAAAAGTTTTGGCCATATCTAGACAATATTTAATTCCCATTTCATCTGTATTGTATTACCAGCCACACTTTTTATCATTTTATATTCATATGGCGAAACGCATTTTTATTACATGTTTCAGTTCCCTGTGCAGAGTTTAACTCAGCTTGACTTCTGGCAAATTCTATTTCATCCAAACACTTCTTGACCTCTGAGATGGTTTCCTTACAGAATATTCCCTTTTTACTCATTCCTTGCAAACTCTCTGTTTATTCTTAATGTTCTTTCTGGGAGTGGTCGGTCAGTGAGTTAGGTCTGGAGTTCACCCGTAAAAGCCACCAGTGCTTAAGACAGGAGTTCTAGAAAGGCTGCTGCGTTTTTAACTAGAACATGTCACCACATTCAAATACTTGAGCTCTTCAGTCACTATCTAGTTTCCCTAAACTTACTTGCACTTGAGGTTAAGAAAACCTTAAAGACTGTTTTTTGTTAACTTTGGATCATGAGAATAGTGATGACCAACTCTCTCTGACGTCCTTAGTCTCTCCAAAACCAATTCTAAAATATCACTGGTTCTTCACAATTCAATAGCTTTTTGAGAAGTTGTTTGCATTAGGAAAAAACCTGGCTGTATGGTTGTTAGGATCATTCATCCTCTAATTTATAGTATTCCATAACAATTCCACGTTGATTTTCTCCTCTAATATTATCTGAATCCAGTCAGATCTTGCAACCTCTTACTTTCTTCCTGCAATGTAATTTTGACTTTTAAATGACTTTTAAATCTACATCTACTGTAGATGTAGATTCAACAATATCCCTCTCCTTTCTCCCCAGTCTGCTTTCTGATTTACAGAGCTAAGAAGCTATACCACTGTAATAATTTTTACTTCTGTTTTATCTCTGTGTCATACAACTTCTGACAGAGCTCGATCGAGACATCTCAGCAGAATTGGCACAATGAAACTTTGTCACTAGAAGGGCTGGTTCATTCCCATTACGGGGTGGATGGGTATTAGGTGAGATGAGCATTGCACCTCACACTACCATATTCCTGGTAGAAGACAGCCCAGGTAAAGCTCTGTCACAGCTACAGGGAACAGCAGAAGGGGGCTCAAGGAAACTGCTCCCCTTGTCAAACCTGAGCCTGCTTCCAATATATTGCCCGAAAAAAGTAAACTACAACATTTACAACCAACTTCCACAACAACTCTTTGCCAACAAGACCCCTCTATATTCACAGCTGCATTTCAAACATGGATCCTCGCTGAGATATACACAAATAAACATAAAATTATGCCAATGAGAACAAAAAAACCATACACATCCCTTCACTGTGTCAAAAAGCACAGAAAGAACTGTGAGAGTTTTCAACAATTTACATATTCAACACACTAAAAAAAACTCCAACACTATTTAACTCAGAGAAAATCATGCTTCAGGACAAAAAGGAGAGAAAAAAAAAAATCCTTAAAGTTTGGCACTCCTAGCATACTCAACACCATTCTCTTCCCATCAAAATCTGTGGGCTGACTAAGCAGTATTAGGATTGCAGGACTACGTGACACATATTCAATCATATTCTATGATGCTGCTATTTTTATACGATTTTGTAAAGTTACAATTTCATTATTTAATTCAATTTAAAAAACATGTCATTCTGAATTTAAAATCTTTTTCAAATTCACGGTAAGCCTACCCCAAATCCCAAATTTAAGAAAATGTACGCATTCAGGACAGCACTCTTCTCAGCACTCAACTTTACAGCTGGATCTAAAATCACACTTTCTGCCCTTGTCTCACTAAGAGCAGAAATTTCTCCTTAGGCTTTAGTAGCATTAGGTGGGAGGAGTGCTAGCTAACTGAAAACTCTTTTAATTTACCATATTGTTTGTAGATTAGATTCCCATGTCTGCACTTTCAACTTCCAAATATAGCAACAATAAAAGTTTTATTTTGCACATACGTCCTGGAAAGGAAGAAATTTTCAACTATTTTAACAAAGAAGAACAGAAGGGACAGGCTACAAAAGGAACCTTCACAAGCTGTACAAAGTAAAATTGACATTACTTAGGTTTTGCATGTAGCTTAATGAATTAGGAAAAAAGAAAAAAAGAAACAATGTTTTCAGAGTTATTGTCATGAATAAAAATTTCTGAGAGGTCCTCTGAATGTGGTCCATGAAATAAATTGGCATTTACCTCTATCTTGCACTGAAAAAGGAGCTCTGTTTTGGCTCTAGGTCTTTATTCACTGCTAGAGTTAAATTAAACACTGTTAATTAAACAGTGACTTATTGAGTTTAAAGCTATCCCCAGGGTAGGATAGGGTTGGGATCAAGTTAAAACATTAAAATAACTAAAGAAATCACTTTTAGATCAACCTAAACTGATTATTTCTTTTCCTAAATCAAAAGGTATTCAATATCTAAGGAAAAATATTGCTTTAAAATAACCTAAATAATAGAAAAACTAACGCAGTTGTGTTCTCAGTTTTACAATGAAAACAGTTCTCTGAATTTAAACTTATGATAGCCTCAACCCCCTTTAAAATGGCTTTTTTTTTTAGTCTAATTTAGCATTTCCACCACCACCAAATCACACTAGTCTAATTGTAAGCACATTATTTTAAAACCCTCTGAACAATTCTTTCCCTCTGTACCAAGAGCACTACCTTTTTTTTTTTTTATTTGAATCTTTCCAAAGACCCATGGCCATTGATAACCATACAAAAAAAGCCCCTATCACTACTTACCGGTAAGTTAAAATAAATTCCTAGTTACCTTCTTCTCCTGGCCTCTGATTTCATTGCCAAAATCCTGTTGGCTTTGCTTTGTTTGCAAGGCTTCAGTCAACATGCTGCTGAGTTTCTGACATACCCAAAAACATTGCTGGCACTCATATAATAAATGATAAAGCAAATCACATCATCACATCACCCACATCATGGGAGACTCATCATCTAATCAACCCCTTAATGGGAGTTCCTGCTTACAATTTCTTCTGTGGAAACCAAAAAGTAAAACAGCCCAGGAACTGGACTGGTTTCTCAGAGCAGAATATCCTTTTTGGGAACAGCATTACACAAGGCAATGATAAAGGTACAGGAATTATTTATCATATGCAACAATATGTAAGACAGATACAAGATTCTGTACCCAATGCTGTCAGTGTAAGGCTTCTTGTAAGTTCACTTTCACTTTTAGGTTTTTAGTTTTTAGTTCATTTCGTATGAAAATGTTTTTATAATAAATAATGAGAAAGCACAGAGTACCATTAACAGAAATGTTCGCTGGCTTGTAATATGCAAGAGGATTTCTGAAGTTGGTTAATAGCTATTGCTTCATTTTCACTCATCCATTGCTAAAACTTCCATGAATAAGTACTTCAGGATCTGGCCCACTGATTATAAATAACATGCACCATTGTTCGTTCCCAAAAGAATACTTATAACGTAAGTGGAGAAACCTAGCTGAGATGGAGTATTTTGAGCCAAAGGATGTTTATATAGCAGCCTGGCAAGTCTCCATAGGAAAACACAGGCCTAATCCAGTAGAAATCCCATTTTTAATTGCTGAAAATAATTTTCTGAGTTATAAATATACCTCCATAGTAATGCATGGGCTTGTATAAAGAAACTCAGTAGTTCCAAAGGTGTCTTAAAGAGTTGTCCCCACTCCCTTTAATCAGTATCTCTATTATTTCCCTGAGCACTTAAGGATAACAGGTAATAAATCATTTTATAAAAAGAGGAATAAATAACCCTTGTGGTTACACAGATACAACATGGTTGAAACCCTTCTCAAAAGCATACAAACATATAGTAAGTCTGTATGCTAAGAGAAAAAGGTCAAAACTCAAGTTTTACTTAAGACAGTGTCTGCTTCTAAAGTGATAAGGCCTGATGTTTATAGTTAATATCAAGGAATGGTATCCTTATACTTGTTTCTATTAAAAAATAATCTGACCTTGGCTGTTATGTACCAAGTCAGGGGTGTCAGAAGTGGAAGAGCGTAGAGGGGTCACAGCTCTGGGGAGGAGCAGACAGGACAGGTGAGCCAAAACTGACTAACGGGGAATCCCATCCCTTCTGCATCATACTCAATAGAGAACTTAGTATGAAACACCAGAAAAGTAGTGCACTAGAGCGTACAAGGATTGTTAATAAAGCATGCATTATAAAACTGATGAGTGTACATAGCAGCACTGTTCACATAGGGAAAACAAAATAATGTTTGAATAAAATTTTTTGCCTTATTCATTTGGATCAATACTCCCCTGAAACCTCTTCAGCTATATTTGGTGATCCAAATTTGTCACTGCAACCCTTCTGCATCTCGTAATTCTCTGCAGATTATTCCAAATCACAAGCCCTTTCATATGTGCAAAATAAACTCCATTGTTCTACTTCTGTATGATGAGTTCAACATACAAAATAACGCTCAATTAAAAGTTATTATGATTTGGTTATTGTTCATCAGTTTATGAATCTACACATTTTTAAAACACCATTTTTACTGGTCTGTGCTGTGCCAAGTTTATTTTCTCAATACAAAAGGGACACATTTTTTCATGCTGAGCACTATCTTAATTCAGAAACAATCCCATTCTTTTTGCTATTAACATAAGCAGAGCCAGAAAAAATCTAGTCCATATGCAAAATAAGTGATTCTCTCCACCTCAGGGTTTTCTTTATTTACATGGTGACTGGCTGCAGAGTCTTATTAATCAGAAATTATTAAATGAAATACAGGAAAGTTAAGTTAAAAAAAACTAAGTAAACAAAAACTCACGTCTGTTAAACTTAACATGTCTGAAAAAGCACCACATAAAAAAGTTTAGTACCGCTAAATGAGTCATTGGGCCAAGACAGGGCGAAAACATGTAGTTAACCTTCATTATTTCTATAACAACAGTATGTACAAGCCTTTATTAAGGACAAGGACACAATTACAGCAGATGTTAGACACCAAAAAAAAAAAAAAAAAAAAAAAAAAAATCACTTAAATAGCAATCTCCCAAACAAAGAAGTTAGAAACTAGGCGACCAGTTTACTGCCTATTTGTCATCTCCAGAGAAATAGGTTAGCAATCAGTTGCTGATTTTAGAGTTAATTCATATAGAAAATCATGGACAAACTCACAGAGCTTTACAACACATGTAACAAGGTACCTGCCTCAAAAGCAGTTCCCATCAGCAACCCCTGAAAAACTCCCCTATTCAAGTTTTAAATTACTCCTGTAGACAAGAAATGTTACTTGCGATGAATTTTTTTTTCAGTTGTTTCATGCAGAGTAGCACATTTTGGTGTTACTCAGCTTTGTGATCACTGATTTGAAGGGTTATAAATACTAGACAGAGCTGAACAAGAGAGCTAACCAAATACATTTTTCAGCTGCACATATATGCTCATGAATATATTTTCCCTTATTCAGCCAGCTTCATGGACAATTAAGTAATATTTTTGCAAACAACACATTCAGCAAAATCTTAAATAACTCAGTGTTTCAGCTCTAACTGAAGGAGATGTGCCCTATACTGTAGAAGAGGGTGGTATTTTCACCTGGCTGGTATTTTCAGTATATACTGATATATACTGAACATATGCAGATACAGGAGACTCTGTGATTAATAACTACTATTACTTTATCCTAATAATTACATTTTAAAATAAGACAAAATATTTAAGGGGGGGGTAAGAAAAATATTTAATTATTAAGATTTAAATACCATCTGAAGCATTTCAACAAGTATAATGTTCTTCCCCAGTGTTTCTAACCGTTTATGTTTCTGTCAAAATGTAAATTAATCTAGACTGATATTGTACTTTCCAGACTTATTTCTAACTCTATAGTCTGGAAAACCCTTAGGGAACGTTTCTTGACCAAGCTTAAGTTCAGTTACTGGAAAGTGAGTGGTGATAAACTGGGAAAATAGATGGAAGTGCAAGAGAGAGGAATGTTGGTCAGAGATTGCGATTGGGCAGCTGAGTGAGCCAAGAGACGAGAAAAGAAAACCTAGAGGAAGGAGTCCAGAAAATTCAAAAGAATAAAAAGACTTAATCAAATGAAGCAGGATTTCAGGAAAAAAACAATTACTTGAATAAAACAGAAACAGAATAGAAAGGAAGGGTCAAAAATATGATTTAAGTGACAGAAGTGAAAATATAGGAAAAAAGACGAGACAAGCAAAATATATAGCCATGGAGTGCGTTTTCTTGTTTGGTTGGGGTTTTTTGATAGTTTGTTTCATTTGACGTTTGACTTTTTGATTTACTGGTGCTTTGGCTGGTTTTAGCTTAAACCATTCCATTCTCTCGACCAAAAAAAAAAAACCCTCAACACTTTCTAGAAAGATACACCTACACACACAATTTGAAAAGGTGACAGGAACAGCAGGTCAAAAAGGTTACACTCAGAAATATTGAATTTATATAAGAAATTAATTCTCATGAACACATCATAATACGAAATTCAGGAGAAGCGTACTGCAATATGACACACAATATGGGGAAATTATCCAAAGTCCTAAGAAAGCATTTTCCTCTGAAGAAGGATTGCTACCATCAGGGATGCAAAATAGATGATTTAGTGTCTATCAAATCGCATAGGAATTAGTCTTAATCAAACAGACTTTTTTAGACACTAAAAGGGGAGAATTAGGATGTCTCTCCACTGTTATTCTCAGCATCTAGAAAATGGCTCTGTTTGTCCTGTCAATCACTTCTCCTGGCACAAAAGTGGCAGCAAAAAGTAAAACACACAAAGAAACCCGAGGTAATTAAGGATTATCTGGGAAGCTGCATCCAAATTCCCAATGAGTGCTTTCCTCTCTACTGCTACCTGCAGCACTTTTAAGAAAAACTTTAACTCACAGCCGGGCATTTACTGATGTTTCATTCTCACACTGTTCTCATAATTTTCCTCTGTAAAAATGGCTGACAGTCTTACCTAGAGCGGGATTTCCTTTATGCTTACTTTATCTGTCTTTCAACTCAGTTTTTGCTGGCATCATTGGATATTTACACAGTCAACATAATCTAAACTCACCCAATCAGTATGGATCCCCACCAAAAGACAATGCCTTAGTTTCTTAGATTGGGTGACAATTGTATGGGAAATTAGAAGACTGTGGACATGATATAAATGTACGAATTAAAGCATGAAATACCAATGCTAATCATTTGTAAGATTAGCTACTTTTCTACTTCTGTACCATAATATTTTGTGAAGATGGCTTCTTCACCAAGAGATGAGAGGTTTGAACTCTATAGCTAACAGACCAGATCTCAAAATCACTCTTATTTTCACCCAATTCCTTGCCTGGTTTCATAGTTCTGTCAAGATTGCAATTCACAAAGACTCCAAATTTGGTATGATTCAAATATATACCACTCTAAGCAATTTTTGGAAATCTGACTTTGATCTATTTATAACTCATATCCTATTTATTAATAACATTAGCAATAATACTACACTTGCAGAATCCTTTGCACTTCCTTTCCTTTAGCTTAGGTGTCAAGACTGTGTAGTAGAGCCATGGATATCTCTGTCAATTGATACTGCTATAGTCCCACCAAATAATTATAAAGTAAAACCCAAGAAGAACGCAAAATGGATTAATTCAGATTCTATTTTAAACGAACCTAGCCTGTGAAATGTGCTGTGGTGGGATATCATTTTGGTAAGCCCTTCGAAGATTCTAAAAAAGGATTGGTATCTATCCTACCTAAAATAAAAGCAAAACAGTGAGTTGTGATAATTAGCATAGGTCAGGATACTCTTTCCACAACACAAACATACCTCTGCCTCACTTCTCCCTGCTAGAACCTGGAGAAGAAAGTTCTCTTCTTTATGATGCTTCCCTTATATATGGACTAGGTGAAAATCGGCATCAACAGAAACCATATGCCCAAACAGATGAAAGAAGAGGGTTTTCTTTAGTTTTATCTCCCCCCCTCTTCAAATAATGGTTAATGGAAAGCTCTAGTAAAAACTGGTACAACAAAAGTTGTACTTCAACTTGTAGAAACTGATTGGTACTGTCACAACGTTCCACAATTCTGAAAATCCAGCTTCCTCTCTTCATCTCCTCAGGAAAATACATAAATCCAAATTGCTAAGAAACCTCCCTGGCAGAAGAAAGTCAAGATTCAAGTTTTTCAAGAAACCATAAAGAGTGCCTAGATCTTTGGGTAAGAACATTGTAGAGGGCCTGTAAACTCAGATGTCACTATACCTAGTGTCTAGTCATCATCAATCTCATCCAGCAGACTTATATTAGGTGTCAAAGCACACCTCAGATAATCTGTGATTGCATTCTCACTGCAAATTACACCAACAGACCACAAGCCCTTAAGTTTTGATATTGTAAAACAGCCACTTCTGTTGACTTTCAAGAAGCCACTCCTTTACACAGACAACAGGGCCCTTACAGACAGCAGGAACGTAATACTTCTGAAATGTTTTCTGCCTTTATAGGTCTGCATAATTGTTTTCATATTTTCAATTTCAAAAATTTGATTGGTATGTGATGCATAGATGCCCATATGCCTGAGGTAGAATGTTATTTGTCAAATCTAGCAGTAAGCCTTTTTAGTTGCTTTTACTCAGGCAGTTGCATAAAGTCAAGACAACAGTGATGTTTAAATGAGTGCCTAAAATACAGTTGGATGAAAAAACTGAGACCAAATTAAATTCTCAAAATCCAGACCCGGGGCACAGCTTACAATCGTATGGCTTTGTAGAGATTCTCAAAGCTCATTTTTCACCCAGACAATGTCAGTAGTCTAGGTGAAATAATGACATAAAAAGGATCCCCCACTACCACTATCAGACAGCTCTGCTGCACCTTAGGGCAAGAATGGCATCACAGTTGGAAGTCCTTTGGCACCAAAGCCAGCATATGGTGAAACTGCAGTCTCAGTATGTATTACAAGTTATCTTGTAACTGAGTATCACTGAAATTTTTGGAGTTGGAAGGGACCATAGAGATCATCTAGTCCAACTCCCCTGCCAATGCAGGACCACCCAGAGCATGTTAGAGCATGCCTCTCAGGACTGCATCCAGTCAGGTCTTGAAAATCTCCAGAGAAGGAGATTTTCCTCCCTGGGCAGCCTGTTCCAGGGCTCTGTCACCCTCACCGTGAAAAAGTTAGCTCACTTAATGAGCAGAAAATGCTCAGGACATCACCTTCTACTACACAAAGGCTTTTACACATACCATGTCCACCATGCATTCTGAAGAATGAAGCAATGAATATCTTACCTTGCATCGTTGTTTTTGTGGGTTCTGCAAACAGAGGAATGAGCAGGAGGTAGATGAGGTAGACAAAGGAGAGCCCATTGTAACGGAAAGCACAGGCTGCAATGAGAGAAAAGAAAAAGAACATATTGCTTAATCAGCCTGCCATAATCTAATTCAAAGCACAAAGCATTTCCCGTTTGAGTTTACTGTTTATCTTACCAACTTTTCACCACTTATTTAAAGCATTTCTACACAAGTATTCACGTTTATGCTTAAAATAACAATAATAAAATTAAATACACTTCTGAAGTATTTTCGCAGTAATATCTATTTTAAGTTTAGCAAAAGATACATCCAAGCTACAAAGATTTTTGTCCAGAACGATGGAGAAGTTAGTTGTTACCTAAACTTTTTTACTTTCCTCAAATATAAACTCATTGAACCATTCCCCACAAAAAAAATATAGAATCACAGAATCATTCAGGTTGGAAAAGACCCTTGGGATCATTGAGTCAACCATCAACCCCACTCTACAAAGTTCTCCCCTACACCATATCCCCCAACACCACATCTAAACGACTCTTAAACACGTCCAGGATGGTGACTCAACTACCTCCCTGGGCAGCCTATTGCAGTGTCTGACCACTCTTTCTGTGAAGAATTGTTTCCTAATGTCCAATCTAAAACTACCCTGTTGGAGCTCGAAGCCATTCCCTCTTGGTCTATCGCTAATTACCTGTGAGAAGGGACCAGCACCAACCTCTCTACGGTGTCCTTTCAAGTAGTTGTAGAGAGTGATGAGGTCTCCCCTCAGCCTCCTCTTCCTTAAACTAAACAGTCCCAGTGGGGATATAGGGATACATAAATCAATATTTATGGTCTCTCTTTAAGAAGCTACATACAAGTTCATTATTTTATAATTAAAGATTATCAGTAAATAATGAAGAAAAATGGTAAAGTATATTCAGATTCCAAGTTACAGCATGCCTAACGTCACTAGTTACTCTTAGAACAGCAGTGTATTTAAATCATTACAGAGGTCTTTGAATTTCACTATCACCCATTTGTTTGCTCTTACAACATTCTTCTAGTGAAAAGATTGTAAACTACAAATGAAAAAAGGCTTCACAGCAACTTGCAACTGGTCTTAGGCAAGTTTTTCTAAAGAATGGAACTACTCAGCTAACTTTGTGTAATATTTCATTTTCTATTTTACAAATCTACTGTAAGTGTATTTTCCTGAACGTATCCAGGTCAGACAGCCATTACAACAAGCACCAGTATTGCCACCACCAAGGCACGTTTTTTCCAAAGAACGTCATGCATATTCTGTGCCTAAAGAAGAGTATAAATGAAATTTTCTGTATGGACTTTCATACAGAATGGATAAAAACAACAAAAAATGACAAAGTAATCTGTAATTCCACTGTGCAGCAGATTTTGAAATATTGTAAGACCTACCACAGACAACCATTCACGTGAGATAAGCCAACTGCAGAGGAGTCAGGAGATGAATTAACCTTTCCTTTTATTTACTCATGGAATGTAACTAGTATCAATTAAGTCTTCTCAGCTGTATCCAAAACAATTTGGTTTTGGAGGACAGATACTGCCTTAGTCCTGCCAGAAATGTGTATCACAAAATAAAACAAGTTTTTCTAGTCACCACTTTAGGAAATTTCATGGAGACTATACTGGAAATGAGTTAACAACTTAAGCATTAATTGGTCCTCATCCGCATTACATCTGCCCATTTTAGTTATAAAAACAAAACTGAGAAGTCTCTTTCTATTAATAAACAAATCCATACAATACTTACAATTTTTGTCTCCCAAACTAACCAATGTTTTGAACAACCCATTCAATTTCCTTAATAGCCTTGATATAAAAACGCTGAATTTATGTCTGCAGCTTAGCCAATAAATGTGTGAACTTTACGGGAGAGTCTGGCAAGAAGGAAGGACATTTATGCTCTACTTCTAAACTGATATGATTCTGCAACCAGCCTTCAAAAAAAATCTGTAAAGGAATAAGAAATCCATCAAAGCTTGATAGAGGGTTTTCAGAGTGAAATCTAGAACGCTTAAGAGCAGCTTCTCTGAATTTAAACTCAGATTGCTCCTGTCACTTACTACGTAAGCTCCCTTTTTAGCCACAGTCTTGAAAGGCCATCCGAAGACCTACAAGTACACTTGTAACTAAGAAAAAATGCAAGATAAAGTAAACAGGACCTATCCCCCTGGGAATGTATTTGAGAAAGGGGAGTTCGTCCCACTATTACGCGCCTGCTCTCAGGGTGCTCTGCAGAGGAGCACAGGATGTGCACTGGCCATTAGTGGCCTTCTTGGAATGAATGGCAAAGAGAACAGTCCAGGGATCAGGACAAATCCATAAATCAACCTTTTTACAAGTTTAATTTGGGGTGGAAAGAAGTTCTTTGGCATTCATAGAAAAAGGTACGATGGTAGTTCAAGGCTGATCTAAAGCTTGAAGATTTTTCTTCTTCAAGGGGCAGGATCAATGTTCTCAGTCAGTCTGGTAGCAGAATAATTGATACTATTATCCAGTTATTGCAGGAATCGTGTAAATCATTATAGAGCTTACTTGATTTCAGTGCAATACTACACACATTTTCTTCTTTCTTCGGAACTGAGCTTGCTACACTTCCCATAGAGCACCTAGCACTGTTTTCTCAGTACAAAGACAGAAAACAGCAACTGTGTGCTTTAGATACTCTCCTTTATTAGCTGTATGTCAATTAATGTCTTGCTAAAAAGTCCATGTCAAATATTTAGAACTCTATTTATATCAAAGCATCCTCCAGCAAACTAGTAAGCTTGGCTAGACATTGGCTGTAAAACCTGCCTTTATTTAAGCAGTTGCAAGAGCATCAGCAATACGTTTCTCTGAATTAATAAATTAAAAATTCCCAAATTTATCTTAAACATTTTTACTATTCTCTACTGCGACTATTTCACTAATTCCATATCATGTCTATCTCCACCTCATACATTTTGCTGAAGAGATCAGTGCCTTACCAAGCTGATCTGCCAGAGTAAAGAGCCATGATTGAATGTATTTTTAGCAAGATAAAAGATTAGAAAACAGCAGCTGTGCTGTACTTAAATATTTACACTGCACTCCAACATTATTTGTCAAGTACATATATTCTTAAGTTCTGATGCTTAAAACTATCTAGAAAAAGTTGCTGGGCATAAAATCAGCTTCAGTTTGTCACTGCTGCAACAATTAAAGATGATCCAAAAAAGCAAATTAACCTATCCCCTGCACTCCATCCAGTGCTCACAGGGTGTCCTTCCACAAAGACAGCTGTACGCAGATGTTCATCACAGTGGAAAGTCCCAATTGAGGTCACTGGAATTCTACCAACAGAAAAAGTACCTACACAAATGAACTTCTTGGCAAACCAGGTGGAACAGAAGTTTCTGGATATTTGGGTTACATCGGTCAGTTTGCACTATCAAAATTAAAGTTATTTTAGCATTTTAGGCTTGTTATCACTTCTCCAAATTTTCTAATCGATTAGTGGAATTAATTTCAGAGGAATTATTCTTAAATTTTATTTACCTCAAAATTTACTGCTTTCTATTTCTAGACATGAGGAGGCTGTGTTCTCAAAAGCTTCTTTTCTCCACAACTACATAAACTGGACTATTAACAGAGATAACTTCTCCATACAAACCTTCCCTTAAATAATTTTTTTTCACATAAATTCCTGCAGAAAAATAAAGATTTTGAAGACATTTGGTAAAAAAGAAGTATTTCCTAAGCTGAAAGTGTTAATGTTATTAGTGTCCAGGAAACCCTTCGGTTTCCTAGTTTCAGAGGTATTGGTTTGCTTACAACACTAAACAAAAAACTTAACTAGATAAACAAACAATACATTCAAAGTCCATCTACACTTTCTTTGTTTCAGTCTTTTCTTTAAATGACATTTCTCATTGTGTTCTCTAATGGTCTCCAGTAACAAAACTGCTGAAATCTCTGAAGTTCTGCTATGTTATTGTTCAGAGTCCAGCAGTAATACACAATGTGAATAGACATAAAACCAGAGCTAATGATACACAGCATATTAGTATATTAGAAGCAAACTTAGCTTTTTTATAATCACCTGAAGTACTTTAGGGCACCTTCCCTTGGGTGGCAAGTAAAGAGCACTTTATAGATAAGATTGACTTCTCCACTCATAATTGATTATTTGAAATACTCCTGGTTTAATGCATAGCATGCTAAAAAAATACTATATTTAAAGACAGGATCAGAATGTCATCTAAGAAAAAGTTATGATAATTTCATACATATTTATGCCATAGCAGTCAGAAAGAAACATACAGTGAAAAACGTAACATGCAAATGTACTGAATTTTCACAAAAGACTGACATGCAAGTTATTTGTAGCAAAAAATGATAGCTGTTTCATCTTTCTGGCATCCAGTCATTTGCTTAAACAAATGAAAAATTACAGTCACAGATAACTGATGTTTTTTTCTTTCACCATGTCAGTAAATGTATTCATAATTCACTAATCCTGATACACGTAAAGCATATCTTAAAAAACCATGCACAAAGAAAAAAATTTCTAAAGCCTGCTCTGCTGACATATTCTAGGATTAATAGAGAACAGAAATCATCTCTGAACCTTCAAATCTTGCAATGAAGGACACATTTTAAAGTCTTTTTACAAGATTAGTTAGGAAGTGAGCCTAATATTACCTCATACAGGTAAAACTACTCAGGTAAGACAATTCATTTTATTACAATACAAAATCTTTCCTATTATGCTACAATCACGAGAGTTACAGTTGTGTACACAGCCTTAAAAATGTCCCCAAAGCCTTCAAAAAAGTCCCCAAAGATGAGTAGTGTTATTAACGTAATGATCCATAATTTCTATTAGAGAAGAATATCAGAATATTTTAGGTTTTAAGAACAACTCCTTAGACAGTCTTACACAAGAACTGAGTTCTTTTATTTTAAATAAATATTTTAAGGGCTGCTTGTATATCTTTTGGCATAGTCAATAAAAACAGTCAATATTTCAGCACTAAAAGAGGACATTAATTATTATATGTTATTTTTTTCTAAATTAAAAAAAATTGAAACATGATTTTCACTGAGATTTCACAATCATTGTCTAAAATTCTGTAAAAAAAGGCATACTCTTACATGAGATACCTATGTATCCTTTTCCTTTATTAGATAATACACTTCGAATTGCCCCAGACTACTGTATATACATGCTCTATACACATACATTCAAAAAAAAAAAAAGGGAACTCTGTCCAATTTATGGCTTCTTAAGGAACACAGATGATGTTCACTTAAACTATTTTAGTTTGAGCCATATCCTTAATGCAGAATTGGAAAAAACTTTTTTCAATTTGTTATTACAATAAAGTTGAAAAATATGTACCATAAAAAATAAAAATACAGTATAATAAAAAATAAAAATTGATCTTAAAAAAAACAGATAATCATAAATCACATGACATCATGTAACCTCATTCTTCTAGATTTTAGTTTTCACTATTATATTGTATTCAAAGAATAATGCTTTTGAACTTGAACAAATCTACTATTACTTCTTAGACTTACCACCAAGTTTCTACATGTAGATACTGGGGTTTTCCAGCATCAGAATTCTACTGCTGCTTCATGTTATTATTTCACTTTTATACCAACAGTTCTTTCTTTTCTTTTACTTAAAGAGGATAATTTGTATAGAATTTGTATTTTATCTGTAAATAAGAAATACTGGAGAGCAAAGTGGGTGAATAGATGAATTTGCACTGAGCTTGATCTTGGAAAGAAAATGAAAAAATAGCCTCATAAAAATATGTGTTTAGTTTCATTATACAAAAAATTTAAAAGGTATTTAATTCAGAAGTGGAAACAACCTGTTCAATAAAATAAGCCTTTAAGAGCACAGGCATAGTACCAAAGGGCTGCTGATTTCTTATTTGTAACCTAGAATTACGTCCAAAGCCATGAAAACAGAAATATGAAGGACAGCTAAAGATAGAATTAGCCACCCACTCACTATTTTTCTGAATTTATTATTCCAGGCTGGAGAGCTGGGCAAGGAAGAACCTCATGAGGTTCAACAGGGAAAAGTGTAGGGTCCTGCACCTGGGGAGGAATAATGTTAGGTACCAATACAGGTTAGGCGTGGACCTGCTGGAGACAAGCTCCGAAGAAAAGGATCTGGGG